>JAVTVY010007600.1:0-48909 GCA_036873755.1 Hanleya hanleyi | reverse complement strand
GACTTGCACTTAAAAACACGCCATTCTGACTCTACCCCACACAAGCTTCACTTTGACACCTTTCACGACCCATTCGGACCCATAGCGGTCCATCTCTACCCCAAACACACACCCACATACCCCCCAAAATGCTTGCTTTCCATACTACGGCCAGACTGCGCATGCGCAGAATATTGAAAACGAACGAACCATTAGCCCCGTCGGATGCTCCTCCACGAGAGCTTCAAAATAAGACCTCATACGACACCATACGATCATTAGGGGCTCATCTATCATTAGGGGTCATCTAGACCCCAAAACGTCCATCCAGTATGGGCCTATACCCCCATAGCCAGTATGGAGCTATATGGGCCTACCCGGGCCTCGGTGAACTTTTTCCAAAAATTTCATCGTTTCGCTTCGAAACCCTTCCCATAGTGTTCTAAATGACGAGACGAGAAAAACAATGAACGTGTGTGAATTTCCCAGGTTGAACCTATACCCCCATATAGCCAGTATGAAGCTTATATGGGGCTATATGGTACTTTTTCAAAAATTTCACCGTTGCGCTCGGGGACCCTTCCCATCGTGTTCCAAATGACGAGACGAGAAAAACAAATGCAAGCAACCCATATCACAATGAACGTGTGTGAATTTTCCTAGTAACACCCACGAAAAAAATTGACCACCCCTCCCCCAATATAGCCAGTATGAGCCTATATACAGACCTCGGTGACTTTTTCGAAAAATTTTACCGTTTCGCTCCGCGACCCTTCCCATTGTGATTTTCTTGGCGAGACGAGAAAAACGAGACTCCACAACCCATAGTAATTACAACACATATAAGTGAAGTGGGAAGAGGTGCCGACATACTGACTGCGTCATATGACTTCACAGAATAGTCTTCTGGTAAACCTATTCTAAAGCACATACCAAGAATCTAACGATTCGTGATATGTGTTGTATCTCAGGTACGCTTTTATTGTTCCTGTTCATGTGGCAACATGGATGATATGACCACACGGCCCCTAGCACCGACATAAGCGGTATTAGATACAAATCTAGAGAGCTATGATGGAAATGCTCTGAAATGCTCCCACAAAAAATTTGACCACCCCTCCTCCCATATAGCCAGTATGGAGCTATACCCATACAGGCATTTCCCCGTATATTGTATATTGAAGGGGTAAAGTCCGTGTTCCGTTTTTTATTGATTTATTTTAGCTTTTTCTTTATTTTCTGCGAAAACAGCCGACTGACAGTATAGGCAGGCCCCGATTTTACTTTAGGGTAAAATCAGTGTTCCGCTTTTTTTCCGGAGAAATTTTACATGTCATCTATAGCGGCCTAGAGTCCGTGTTCCGCTTTTTATTTCCGGGAGATGTTTTTACATGCACCCAGAGGTCAAAGACCGCCAGGGGGCGCTCCCTATACGATAACATGGAAACAGCGCCCCCTGGCGGATGCAAGAGTTATCTCCCCCGGCAAAAAAAAGGTTTAAATGCACTTACTATACCACTGATACGCCACGGATTATACTATGTAGATTCTTGGACACCAAATTATATTCATATTATTAAACTTTCCTTTATGGGTGGAATGTTTGAACACCTTCAGCGATGCTTGAACACCAAACTATAACACATATTTTACGCATAAGGCGTTTCAAATGTGTTCAGTTTAACATCCACCCCTTATAAAATTAATGTTTTAAAACTTTTATCAATCATCAAAAACAAAAGTTGCTGTGCTAGTTGAAATTTTAAGGACTTTCATGAACCTGAGAACACCAGCGTCCATTACAGAGATGTGTTTGCACTCACCTTTGACTTTGTCGGCTAGCTCTGAATATTCGTGCACTAGAAGAACGACAAGAGCCTGGAAAAATTCCATACCTTTGCTGAGGGGACAGTTACCTATCACATGTTGGGAGACTGCTGTGAAAAGGCCTACATTTAGGGCCTCGCTCAGAGGAGGACCTAGACACAGAGCCTATCAAAATATTTCTATGTATCTCAGGAATATTTTCAGGCCAAAACATCTAAGCGTTGAAATTTTTTTTTGACCTACTGACCTGTATTCAACAACAACAACAACAACGCCGATATGTGGGCTCATTTTCCACAAAATACATCAACTTCCGCTGACGGCTCATGTATCCACTACGCAAATGAGATGTTTATATTCACTACGACTCTGTCAAGTAACTCCAGTAGCTTTCAAAAAAGTGGAAATTTCCCTATCATCGCCAGCTCGATTTCAATGTGATGTGTCATCTGTCAGAGTTACAAAAATGGCGCCCAAAATGATAGCCACGTTCCGAAGTGCATGGTGTCATCACCAATCCACCACTAATTTGAAAAAAAAATCTGAATTCATCCATTCTGATTTTCTATCAATCTTTGGGCTGAATTTATATGAATACAATCTAAAAAAATGGCATTTTCAATTTTAAAATCAAGTTTTGAGGGGAATCTCAGCCTGTGACCTCAACAACATTGGGATACTCCCTCCTTTTTGGAAGAAACAGTGCACAGCATCCTGAGAACTTTGTCCATCAACGAAGCGGCTGCATTGTTACCACCACTAGGTGGCGCCATCTGTCGTACTTCCTGTTGTGTAAGGATTTCATGGTTGCTCAAGCTCTTCATCAAAGACTTGGCGACTTTGACCGAGTCGATGGGTACAGATTGTACCCACTCTCTTCTCTCTGTGAATGCGTCTGAATGGAATGGAAGATCTCATATGGATATGGGAAACTAAAGATTATACATATACTAGCAGGAAATGTCAATGGACACAGTTTAATTGCCACATACATGTATTAGAAAGTGTGGCATTCGAGATCAATTTGCCTATTATTTGTTCATGCGCAACATTTCATTTTCGTGAAATTATTTTCTCACACAATATTATTTCTAACCACTGAATTTAATTTTGTCCCCCGCCGCAACGCGGCCGGGGACTTTAAAATGGTTCTTGCTTCTTTGTGTCCGTGGATGTCCGTGAATGTCCGTGTACGTCCGTGCATGTGTGTTCGAAGCGATAACTTCCTAATGTTTCGTTGGGTTGTTCCGAAATTCGGCATATGCATTCCTTGCGACAAGACGCCATTCGGTGTTGCATTTCAGCAACATCTGCCTGAAGGTGGCGCCACTGGGTCAAAATGGATCTTGGTTGTTTGTGTCCAGGGATGTCAGTTTGAATTCTTTACAAGCGATAACTTCCAAATGCTTTGCGGGATTCTCATGAAATGCGGCATACGCATTCTTTGTGAGAAGACGCTGTTGTGTACTGCATTTCAGTAACATTTGCCTGAAGGTGGTGCCACTGAGTTTCGCTGAGACCATATTTCAAATCGTTAGGACTGTACATGTACCATGATACAGCACCAGAGGGACAAAAATTGCACCAGGTTGATAGGTCTGCTTATGGAGGACAACAGGGTGGATTTATTCCTAACAGCTGATCTCAATTTAAAAGCTGTACCCACACATTGATTTGGATGGATTGTTGTTTACTGGGTTAATAAACCTTGGGACCTGGGCTGATGAGCCCCATAAAATTACAAGGCCTGACACATATGACATCAGTGATTAAGAATATTGCCATAGCATTGTTTATTTCCAAAAAATAATAATAATACTAATTTTCGACACTTACATTAGAATGAATTGGTTTCACAAAGTGAAATTTTCCAAATAATAATAATACTTTAATTGTTGTTGTCCCCCACCGCAATGCGGCCGGGGACTTCAAAATAGTTTTTGCTTCTTTGTGTCCGTGGATGTTCGTATACGTGCGTGCATGCCTGTCTGAATTTTCTGCAAGCGATAACTTCCTAACGCTTTGTTGGAGTGCTCCAAAATTCGGCATACGCATTCCTTGCGACAGCCGCCAGTTGGTATTACATTTCAGCAACATCTGCCTGAAGGTGGCGCCACTGGGTCAAAATGGGTCTTGCTTCTTTGTGTCCGTGGACACACTGTTAAAATTTTTCACAAGTGATAACGTCCAAATGCTTCGTCGGATTATCCCGAAATTCGGCATACGTATATGCGACAAGACACTGTTTGCTACTGCATTTCAGCAACGTCTGCCTGAGTTTCGCTTCTTCGTGTCCGTTTCAGTTAAAATGGGTCTTGCTCTCTTGTGTCTGTCTGTTCAAATTCTTCACAGACGATAACTTCCAAAAGCTTTGTCGGGTTCCTTCGAAATTTAGCGCATATACACTCCTTGTGACCAGACGTGGGTTGGTATTGCGTTTCAGCAAGATCCACCTTAAGGTGGCGCCACTGGGTCTTGTTCCAATCTTCTGTGCATGTCCGTGATTTCCATCCAAATTGTTCACAAGCGATAGCTTCCAAATACTTTGTTTAATTAGGCATCCCTAGGGATGCCTTATGTGTTTGTCATTTCCTTCTTTCTTCCGCTTCTCGCTGTTAGTTTTGAATTTCATGTCGCTTTGAATGACAGCCACCATTTTATTAAATTTTGCTGTCCAATCCTTCTATTCCACATCATATGATTCACACTAAAGCTTTTGCAGGAACCATATTTTATTCCAGAATTATAATATGAAATAACTGGCGGGGAAATCCCGGCAGTATCAAACCCCTGTTAGTATTAAATTTCGTGTCGCCTTAAATGAAGGACAACATTTCCGTCAGATTTTGCATGAACCATATTGTATTTCAGGAGTATAATATGAAATAACTGGCGGGGATATCTCCGCAGTACCGAACTCCTGTTTTTTTTCCGTGTCATCTTAAACGAAGGACATCAAATAATTGTATTCCACATCATATGATTTACCCTAAAGCTTCTGCACGAATCATTTGTGTCCACACGTGTAACTTATTATATTTATTACAACTGAGTTCCGAAAGTTTGGCGTTTCGTCAACTTGCGCCTATATGTAGCACCACCTCGTATCAAATTTAAATTTGATTTCGCTCATCGGATTTTTCTCCAATTTGGTATTCAGATACCATGCCATGATATGTCCCTTAGGATTGTATTTCGCCTGCTTCTGCATACTGGTGGTGATACCTGGTGGGAAAATCTGAAGTTTGTTTCTGGCAATAATTTGACAACTGCTCATCAGATTCTTCTCAAATTTGGTATTCATATGCCATAAGGTCTCACTTGGAATTGTGTTTCGCACACTTGCGCCTACAAATCTAAATTTGGTTTCCGGGCAATAACTTTAAGATCCCTCTTCAGATTCTTCCTAAAGTTTGTATGCTGATACATGTACCATGTCATGAGATGATGCTTGGGATTGCGTTTTGCCCACTTGCACCTACAGGTGGTGACACCTGGAGGCAAATTTAAAATTTGGTTTCCGGACAATAGGTTGAGGATGCATTCAGCTTCTTGGTTGGCAGATAATATGCCTTGAGATGTCACTTGGGTTTGCTTCTCGGTTACATAATTTCCATGCTTCACTGCATGGAAACTATATTACAGAAGCAATCAACGTTCAGTCAACCGTTCTGAGTTGATTTTAAAACTTGGGAAGGCAGAAAGACCCTTTCCGCATCCAACGCCTATGAAGTAGCAGTTGCCTCCCTCATATCCCCCGAGAACAACAATGCTAAAAAATATTGCTGCCATTTCGGCGCGGGACTTAGCATCCTCAGGCTGCTTGTTCTAGTGTATTTCGTTTATTCGTTTCTAGTTTGTGTATAGGTAATCACCGTTTAAAATTAGTTGAAATCCATCAATCACATAATAATGCCGTCTGGTAACTAAGGATGAAGACTTCAATACCGAGCTAATAGTTTAACATTTACTGACCTGATGATATCTGGTCTATGCATTCCAGTTCTTCTAGAGAATTGTTGTCGTTCTCGTCAATTACATCTTCGACGAACATATCATACGCTGCAAAATATTGACTCTATTTATTCTTGATGCAATGTTTTCAACGATTGTATATTTTGGAAAAAATGATGTTTGGGCATCATTCTGAATATCTGTCGTTCGGCATGCATTTCTGCATGGTAGTCTCGGGACAGACAACATATAACATGAACTTGAGTGGTTGACTGATACCTGGATATCGTGTTTTAGTACTAGGATGATAAAATGATCCGTCAGGAATAGAGACACCATTTTGTCGTTGTCTTTTGCGTAACTGGCTTGTTAACAGATATATCTGATTCTGTATAGCAAGTATTGATTCATAGATATTTTAATAGTCCACAGCCAGCCAATGCTTGTCCCATTTGACGACATATACCGTATTCAATTCTTCGAAAAATCGGAGAAATTGTCAAATTTATTCTATACAATTATCAACTTATTTACCATTATATTTCCGATCAACTCTTGTGATAATTAGTAGACGATGAAATTAAAGCTTACCAGCTTTTATACAGGCTCTCAAAGATGCCACACCTGGATTGTCGAAGAGAAGCAATAACTGCTTAGGTCCACGAGATTTCTGCAGAAGCACGTCAACGAGCTTGCACATAGCCTTAGAGGACCCATAAACTGAGAAATTGTCCATAATACTTTCTTCTTCCGGTACCGAAAGCACTCCGCGAAGTAGACGACAGTACGATGGGACGTCTGTCATCCTATTAAACACCCAAGGTAGACATACGTCAAACGCCTTTTTCAGCGCCGAAGTGTTTTGCATGTCTTCACAAACCAGACTTTCGTTGGCAGTTTCGCATAAGGGGAATCGAGAAGGCTCGAGAGATTCCGAGGCGAAATCCAGGAATTGTTTGCAAACCGTCTGGCTATAGCCTGTAGAACTGCTAGATTCGGAACCATTGGCAAATTTCAGTTTCTCCGAATCTTTTTGATGTTGTCGGTTATTTTCCCGGTTCAGCTTCAGGTCTGTTTCGCGGTAATTCATGGCTTGTTCCCATACGGGAGTGGACGAGTTTGTCCCTTGAGCTGTTCCCAGGATTGATTTATGTCCAGTCTCTGTCAAATCTAACTCGGTGTCGTCAAGTTGTATGGAGAATCTCTCAGGTGGATTTACAGAGTTTGCGTTTGATTTTATGACAGTTCCGTCTTTCTTTTCAGATTTCACAAGCGAGGCAGAAAGCGCGGAAGCCGTGTCTTGCCTGCCGATGTCTCTGTTCATCTCTTCGGTGTGTTCGGTGGAATAACAATGAACCAATTCGCGGCCTAATTTATTAGAACCGGTAGTCTTTGTTTGTGGATCACTGGAAGCAATAGCTCCCTCGAAAGTAGGGTTTTCAATGACAATATTTCGCGTAGAGTTATGATGAATTCTCCCTGGTTTGGCCATGCGTGGTGGGTATATGTCAGCAGAGTTTATATTCCATGGTAGATTTACATCGGTTTTGTCCATCACTGACTGATTTCTTGTCGTGGTCACAGGGTTTAGACCAAAGTTGAAGAGTGGCTTTTCCGTCTGTATTTTCACCACTGTATGTTTGATATCCTACGTCAGTGGATGATGTGGTAACAGAGGTAGACGAATCGTTAGAGTTAATCGAGATTAACCCTATCACTGTATCTTGCTTGTTACTTTGAGTTCCAAACCTCCCGTTACGATCACAAGTATTTTTGGATGCCACACCTGAGACAGAACCTACTACTGAGGTCTTGATTGCACCATCTGTGTTGCTTGAGGGGATAGATTTGTTGAAATTTAGGGGATTTTTTGTATTTCCCCCATTTGTGGATGGCTTCATCGCTTGAGTGGCTCTTTTATGTCTCATTATTTGGCCTGTGGCATGATTATTATCAGCTTGTTTGTCCCCTATGTTGTACTGTTTTATAAGCATTCTCACCGACAGCCGGGGCTCTCCCTCTGTCATATTGATGTTGACACTGACCTGGAGTAGGGTTTCAAACATGTATTGTCTATACCATCTGGAAGAACCATTTGCAAAATTGAAGAGTATATACGTTATTATCAAGACTGAAACGAATGTTCCACCAGGAATTCACCGAAAGAAACCAAGACCATTCGCTAATTAGTTAAACACAGATTGTGATTGGCTGTTTTTTTTAGTTAACAAAATAAATTGTACTAATTAGCCCCACAATGAACAAAATTGCAACTTGGCAATTTAAATGGTCATTTCAAACCTTGTGATGAAACCTCGTCATATTTATTGTATCAGCGGAATTAAGTTGAACGAAGGATTAGGCTATATGGTATACTGTATCATTGGTACGGTACTGCATACAAATCTACCTCGCAGAATCATTACCCAACCCCCTGGTTACGGTACGGTACTTCATATACGTAGTATGGTGAGTTCAAACTTTACACCATTCCACGATCTCAATTGATATTGACCTGGCCGCATCGTTTCTTGGCAGACAAACCAGGGGCACGGGTTATCTGGTTGGTCTACAAACTATGCTTTCAATTTAGAGAAACTGTATACAAAGACGTCATAGACGCTATAGTCCAGTCAAATTGAGGTTTGACCCACCACAAATTGCAACAAAATTGTTTTTGCTGCAGTGCATTTCCGAAAGGTCTCTAGAATAACATACTAAAAGTCTACAAACAGATAGGCATGTGAGATATATTAAATTTCAAGTTGAAATGTGAGGTATTTTCCACGAAATTTCAGTGTTTACCTGTCTCTTGTTCCTATAAGAAAACCTTGTACTTGGTACTAAGCGAGAACGAAATGGGTCATTACTTATACTCATTCCATTCGTTATCATATCAAGGTCATACTCAGCCTAAAATAATACCCTTGCACGAAAATATTTATGGAGAAATTCAAAATGGCGGATGTATGGGGTCATTCTAAATCTGAATTTTTTACCATTTTCATGACAGTCCAGGCAATCTATTTGTTGTTTTCAGCTGGACCCAAAACAAATTGCAACAGAATTTTTTTCACTGGTATGCATTTCTAATACGTTCCCAGAACAACATACTAAAAGTCTATCAAAATCTAGTTGGTGGAGATACGACTTTTTTCGAAAAAAAGATACGCCATTTTATAATACATAATAGGCCATTATGCCTCACATAAGCAAGGTAGAATATTGTTTTTTTCCGTGAATAAGTACAGTTTATCATCCAGAAATCCAATTAATACATGACCCAGGGTACAGTATGCCACGGTGGTGAAAACATGTGTCTTCCCGGTGGATTTGCTTATAAGCGTAGATAGCAAACTGATAGTTCAGCTTCAGGCTATATGAATTATACATGGTAATATTCAGACAGTTAACATTTTTGCCATTAGCATAATCATATGAAAGATGAATTCTCTCCCAAAATAAATGAAATGACAAGCTGTGATATATTTTCCTTCAACCGATAACTGTCACAGACAATATTTCCACAAACCCACTCATGGAGATATCTCTCTATTATCACAACATGTGCCTTGTTGAAAAATACAGCTCTGCAAACCATTAATGATCTATCGCAATTGTGTGTCAAAAAGATATGTTTTGACGAAAGAAGAATAATTATGCAGATCCTATCATCTAATTATCAAGCAAATAATAATCTAGATTATAGGCAAACTTGATGTTTTACGGTGACGTTCTACCATGCCATTTACGATGTTTCATTTTACATTTTCAACAATATAGGCCATGCTCCTATAGATGCATCTTTTTCAGCTGCAATCTTTCTTGCAGTTGCACCAGATAACCCCAAAGATTGCCAGTGGAACTGATGGCAGTTCAGTTTTCACAGAGAGAAGCCGTCCACCCTCATTCTTGTGGCTGCAATGGATGATCTTCCCCTTTCCACTCTAAACACGCGAACCCTGATACTTAGCTGATGCTGATGTTGGTGGAAGGTTTTGTACCTGCACATATATGGTTCGTTTTTGTCACAGAAACGCTTGTATCTCATGCAGTCAATTGCTTCGTCAGGGTTACCATTGTATAAATACACAAGCACCTGCAATAGATAACCTTCATCGGGACTCCCAATGGCCTGGTTGAACATTTCAGCTTGTTGGCGAAATAGCTCATTGAGCGTTGTTTTGTTTACGGAGGCACATTTGCCAATGCCATATGATCAGTATACTGTCTCACAGCCCTGAATGGCATGCACTAACAGCATATTTGTGTAAACTTACATTCCCAGCACAGCCCTCGTCTTCTTGACATTCCAAACTATCCGTTTCTTTGCATTCTCTCTTGGCTGAAAGTCATTGTCATCCATGTCTGCATGAAAACAGAGCAAAACTAACAGGTCAATATCATCACCAACCAAAGTTTTGATGCTTTCAGTCGATTAAACGGCAGCTTTTACAATAAAAACATCTGCATATGAAACATCCCGCCCTTTCCAACTGGTCACTCATAAGAGTAATGAACTGCTACTTGTTGACGTTGTTTGCTAGGAATTCGTCTTTCTTTGACTGAATGACCATGTCACTAGCGAGGCCGGAGAGTTTAGAATGTCAAGAAGACAAAGGCTGTGCTGGGAATGCAAGTCTGTACAAATATGTTGCTTGTGCATGCCATTCTGGACTGTGACACAGTATTCCGACCATATGGCATTGACACAGGTGCTGCCTTGAAGAAGACAACTGTCACTGAGCTATTTCGCCAACAAGCTAAAGTGTTCATCCAGGTCATGGGAGTCCCGACGAAGGTCATTTATTGCAGCAGCATAGAAAACGCTATGTTTACACAGTAGTAACCCAGACGAAGGAATTGATTTGAGGGGAAGACTATCCATTGCAGCCACAAAAATACGAGTGGACAATTCAATCGGTTTCTCCCTGTGAAAACTGATCTGCCACCAGCTTCAGGGGTTACTTGAGGTTATCAGGTGGAACTGCAAGAAGGATTGCAGCTGAAGCAGATGCGCCTGTAAGGATCATGACCTGGATTGTTCTAGCGTGTGTGGAGAATGCAAACGACTGAGCTGTGCAAATTCATCAAACCCGAACCTTTGAAAATGACATTGCGAAGACTGGTATTGAGATTGATAGTGCTGAGAAATATTTCTCAACTTATGGCAGTGTTCATGAGGAATAACAATAAAAGACATTAACTATATGTATGAGAAGTCACTTCCCCTAATAATGTTACAATGAACCAGAACGTAAAATGAAACATGATAAGTTATGCCGTCACTTTGCCTATAATTCAAAGTATTATTTGTTTGATAATTAAATGATATATTAGGATCTGCATAATTATTCTTCTTTCATCAACAACATTTGTCTTACAAACAATTGTGATGGATCATAAATGTTTGGCAGATTGTCGTTATATATCTGAACTATTGTTAAACGCGACATTGAATCTAATTTCTCTCTCTCTCCTGATTGGCAAGGCTGCATTTTTTTTCAACAAGGTACAAACACTATTGAATGTCGGACCTGACACTTGCTACGTGCTTGTGATAATAGTTATATTTTTATAAGTTGATGGAACTATTGTCTGTGATTGTCATACGTTGAAAGAAAATATATCACAGCTTGTCAGTTCCCTTTCGGATAACAATGCTAATGGAAATAATGCCAACTGGCAGGATATTACTATGTATGATTATATACCCTGGTGCTGAACTATCGTTTTGCTATCTACTTTTATGAGCAAATTCATTGGGAATGCAAATGTTTTCACCGCCATAGAATAATGTATCCTAGATCATCATGTATTGATTGGATTTCTGGATGATAAGCTGTCCTTATTCAGAGACAAACCAATATTTTCTACCTTCTTATATGAAGCATGATGGTGTATCTTTGTTTTAGAAAAAGTCGTATCTCCACCAAATAGATGTTCGTAGACTTTTAGTATGTTGTTCTGGGGACCTGTTAGAAATGCATACCAGTGACAAAAATTCTGTTGCATTTTGTTTTGGGTCCAGCTAAAAAACCCCAGATAGATTGCCTGGACTGTCATGAAAATAGTAAAAAGTTCAGATTTAGAATGACATCTGCCATTTTGAATTTCTCCATAAATATTGTAGTGCAAGGGTATTATGTTAGGCTGAGTATAACCTTGATATGATAACGAATGGAATGAGTGTAAGTAATGACCCATTTCATCCACGCTTAGTACCAAGTACAAGGTTTTCTTATAGGAACAAGAGACAGGTAAACACTGAAATTTCGCGAAAAATACCTCAAATTTCAACTTGAAATTTAAGATATTTCCCATACATATGGGATTGTAAACTTTTAGTATGTTATTCTGGGGACCTTTCTGAAATGCATAGCAGTGAAATAAATTCTGTTGCAATTTGTGGTGGGTTGACCCCAAAACTGCGCTAGATTCACTGGACTACTATAACTGAACAGGTATACCCGTCATAGAGGCTATACCTGAACATGTATACCCGTCATAGACTCTATACCTGAACATGTATGAAGAATGGTCTGCTTGCATCACATTTTGACGTCGACTTCCGAAGAAGACTTTCTTGAGTATTTTTGGGACCGATTGCACACCGATTTTATTCCATGATATGCTTCACATTAATTTCACGGAAGGCACACTGTCCATCAAAAAAACTACCGGTATCCATCAAATAGTGCAAGCGTAGAAAATCGCTCAATTTGGGGTGATCGATGTTGATCATATTGTTTTGTGGAGCAAGAATTCAAGAACACCCCGAAGTTATGCCTTCAAGGCTCAGATCTTCCTTACCCTCTTGTGTGCATGCTTTCACATAGTAAAGGTGGGGGACAATTGAGCCCTGTTGAAGTACATCGCAACGGCTCTTAGGACAAATGCGATGTTAAGGGCCCTTACGATGTTAAGGGATATACAGAGCATAAAGGAAGCGCTCCAATGTAATATGTCTACCCTCCTCCTGTCCTGGTATACGCCGGCACAAACCAATGTTAAACCAAGGTTTGAAAGCATCAAAGGATTTAAAATTATTTCGGTAATATCATTTATAGATTAACCAGTTTTCTTTTCATAAATTAGACTGTGTATCGTTTCATAATTGTATATTGCCATGCAAGTTACAACATTTGTAGATTCCCATCAATTCTAATGTGGATTGCCAAGAAAATTATACCTATATTATCTTAAGATGACAGTCCTTATCTGAACTTCATGACATGTAGAAATATTCAAATGTAGATATAAACGCGCTATATTGCCATACTTTATTCATTGTGTATTGTTTTCATCAAGTAGATTGTGTATTGTATCACCTGTAATCACAACATTTGTATATTGCTATCTCCTAACATTTAATATCTACAACAATTTTCTGAAAATAACATTTTAATATCTGTCCAATCTGACTGACATTACTGGCTTACCTATTCATATACGTGTATTGGCTAAGATCACATTATACCTTGTATATATACTGCACGTATAGAGCTGTTTGTAACTTTATTCACTGCTGAAGATGCTATAACTTATAGCGAAATATACAGAATGAAATTGTCATCCCTACTCGGAGTTGCTTTTCTTCTCTATTAGCAGCAAATCCTCGCCTTAAATCCTAATAATTCCCTAGATGAATATAAGATATAAAAACCTGAATATGAAACTAAGAATAACAACAGTATACATTATCTTATATTTCAAGCCACGCTTCTTTCTAAGGCGTATATGTATCTCCTTCTATTGCCACCATTAAAACAATACATGTATATTATACGTACCGAGCTCACTTGTTCTCCCGGTAGTTGCATGTAGTGCAGTGCGATGACAGGTGCCCGTGTCATGCGGTATTCCGATAGTATATATATGTAGTCAAGTTAAATGTGGATATTGACCCAGGCTGGTATTAAAATAGTTGTTTTATGCTATGGTACTACACAAAGAATTAACTAGCTTCCGCAATGATATATATGATATACGTGGAATGATATATACCTTCTTCATTTTTTTCTAAGTTCAGAGTACATGTAGTTCAAATATTGACTAGTTAAGAGGTTTGATATCATACATAGCTGGCCTGCTCGATTATTCACTCCATTCACTCTTTATAATTGTCTAGGACACATAGTCCGGCAGATATGTGTAATATTAGAAACTATTTGGTTAGTTTTTGGTTAGTTTGATTTAGGTGAACTTCGTATTATATATTTGTATGTGCGTAAACATAGTCCATATTTATCTGTGATATTCATTAATTCTTAACAATATATGAGCTATTATCTCTACAAATGTATTGATGTTGTGAGATACTGTGAATAAATTATTTTTTCATTTCAGAAGAAAAAATATTAGAAACTATTGTACCTTTGATGATACAGGCATAAAACTGTCGAAACAAATAACGATCATGTTTGCGAAAACTTTCAATAGGGCCAGCAACAGGGAACTATCAACAATGAATAGGATTTCACAGCTAGGCCGGGACTCTGGCTGCATTTTGTCATTGAATGTTTCTAGATGTGAAGTTAAAAGAAATATTCTAACCATGTAGATACCCCATACCCCATTAGCCTTATCAGAAACTGTACGAAGAATTTCAATAATTACTTTGATGGCCTCACAGTCACGTCATCTTCCGACGAACAAAATGTTTGGGTCGATTATTGGGACAGTTTTACAAAACCTAATTTATTTCATAGATTTGCTTTGCAACACATTTGCTCATTCACTAGGTATTTCTGGTAGTTTTACACACAAACGAAGGAAAACATGACGAGAGCTTTTTTTTGATGCACCCAATGACCGCCATTTTGAATTGACACATGATGACCTTAACCGGATGTCATACTAATTATAAAATATGAGGTCATAGTATTTCAACTTCTTTTAGTTTCGTTCCATTGCTGAGCAAGGGAGTCCATCAGATGCATCCACATCAACGCCGCGCGGAAGAGATAGTTTTGAGGCAGTCGATAACCATGTTCTGACTTGTTTCAGTTCACGTCCACTCGGGCTCCCGCAATCACGTATCCCGCTTTATCATCTGTTGCTAAGTCTGCCCGGATGCTCAAACACGGGTGTAGGACAAAACCCCCAGCGGAAAAAAACCCCCACGGACAAAACCCCCCAGGACAAAACCCCCACCGGACATAACCCCCACTGGACATAACCCCCACTGGACAAAACCCCCATCACATATTATTTCCTATGCTATTTTAGCTATGCTATTTTAGCAACAAAATAAATAACATAATAAATGATAAGATATCAAGACAAAGTCATTTGATGTTATAACATATTTATTAATCTTTCAATACTTGTGTAGCCTACTATACAGGCTACCCTGTTCTTACATGACCAATAATTGGAAGTAATTCCAGTTTCTCACTAGCACATTTTTTCACCCCAAACGAAGTTTTTCACTAGAACATTAGCACATGTATTTCAGTAGCAGATTTTCCTGAAAGCGATATTTGTGTCCAGCTCCTCTTAGTAATTCTCTTGGGGGTACGGAAAAGTCCCCCCCGGAAAACTTCCCCTGGAAAGATTCCCCCTGGCAAATAGTCCCCCTGTAAAACTCCCCCCTAGGAATTTGCTTCCCTTGGAAATTATCCCCCCACCCCTATCATATATTAAGTGAAACTCAGAGAACAAAATATATAAAAAATGAACATTCATGGTTTATTAAAATATATACTGGGAAACTAGACATATCGCGATCACACACGTACATTTACAATAGCACTACAATCATATGTAAAATCATACATATATGAGCACCATGAAGTACAATCAGTAATATTATATTAATTTACTTGTGCTGTCTTCCGACCATCTCTGACATCCACACATAGATTCCGCAGTTAACTGAAGATTAATGGTCTACTCATTGTTTAGTAATTGTTTAGTAAACACCAGTCATTATAATCCTTATAGCTGAAATACACAACAAAATGACAAGGATCATAGAGAATAGATATTTATGAATTTCTATATTAAAAATGTAAAAATTCTGTCTGAAATAGCTATTTTTGGGTGAGATGGGGGTTTTGTCCGACTTTTCAATTTTGGGGGTTTTGTCCGTGGGTGTTTTGTCCTAAGGGGTTTTGTCCGTGGGTGTTTTGTCCTAGGGGGTTTTGTCCGCTGGGGGGTTTGTCCGGATCCCGCTCAAACACAGATGACAAAGGTCACTAGTGGAAAGGTGTGCATGTTGTCACGAATCATTCACATATTTTCATTCTCGTAGAACTCACAACTATAGGCATTATATTCTAAGTGTGTGTTTACATATGTAAAGAGACTAAAACAAATTAAGCCACCGACAGCAATATCAGCTTCCGTCAAATTGGCACGAGAGGAAGCATCGCATCATTTCATTGAATGTTCTAAATCAGAATTAATATACCTCAAATCCTATGAAAACTGTTAACGGTGAGGACATCAGGGAGCTTCTTGAAATTAGGAACTGAGTTCCCTGGTAGGGATGGCATATGCCGGTTATTCAAATTGGATACACCATGCCCAGTTTGGTGTTCTGATCTGGATGGATTAGAGTTCCAGTTAGGCCATTCCCCCCATGCTGCTGCATGGTATGGCATAAGCCATCCTTTGTCTGCCAAGTTCCAAACTGTATGGCATGGAGTTCCTAGGAGTTTCAACACGGCGCACCATGCCACTCTGTTTGGAATGCCTTATGCCAGTTCCTTGTATGCCCCAATTTCAAGATGCTCCCTAAAAAATAGCAATATCATTCCAGATGCAATGGCCGACATAATGGAAGCTACAGTAAGCATGGGAATGTATGAGTACAGAGATGTCAACACAAACTTGATACACACTCTGACCGAAAAGTAAGATAACCAGTTTAACAGGCTTTGGGCAAATTTTTGCTTTGGACCTTAAGGATGTCAGTAGTAGGGTATACGCTTTTCACCGCTCATTGACCTCAGAAATTTGCATAATTTGTGGCGGTCACGTGGCGGAGAGAGAGGTCGAATGCAGTATAGTTCCGGCAGGATGACCAAAAGCTACCTCTAACACAGGAGAGTTCCAATTGCTGCAGGGGATGTATTCAGGATGTATTCATCCGCGGTGATGCGGTCTGGCCGCGGTTTTGGCGGTGATTCGGTCTCGGGGAAAAGCTTCCGCGGAGAAAAAGTAGTCCCTAGATAAAATGGTCCGATGGGGTCGAGTGAGGTATCAAAGTGAAGCTTATGTGAAGGGGCATCTAATGGGCTGGGTGTGGGGTTGAACTATCGGCATTCTGCGCATACGCGGTGGCCGAAGGGTATGAAAATAGCCGTGTTGGAGCCAGGGGAGTTACTCATGGTCCAATGGGGTCGAGTGAGGTATCAAAGTGAAGCTTATGTGAAGGGGCATCTGCTGGGCTGGGTGTGGGGTTGAAATATCAGCATTCTGCGCATGCGCGGTGGCCCAAGGGTATGGAAATAGACGTGTATCAAAGTGAAGCATTCGTGAAGGGGCATCTGACTGGACTAGCGGCTCGGGCGTTGTCACCATTCTGCGCATGCGCATAGACGTTTTGGGATGTAGGGGAGCCCCTAATGGTCCAATGGGGTCGAGTGAGGTATCAAAGTGAAGCCTAGGTGAAGGGGCATCTGATGGGTTGGGTGTGCGGTAGGAATATCATTCTGCGCATGCGCAGATGCACTGCGGAGCTCGCGTCCAATCAGAAGCGAGTATTTCAAATCCGTCACACAGCACTCGTCCAATCAGAAGCGAGTATTTTGACCCGGTGCATTATGGGGCATATCCAAGATGGTGGCACGTATGTTCAAGATGGCGGCACATCCGGTGTCGAAAACTGGCCATTTTATCGGGATGTGGTCACCTAGTGTCGAAAACTGGACCCTGTATGGGTTCCGCTAGACGTTTTGGGAGCTAGGGGAGTTACTCATGGTCGGATGGGGTCGAGTGAGGTCTCCAAGTGAAGCTTATGTGAAGGGGCATCTGACTAGACTAGCGGCTCGGACGTTGTCACCATTCTGCGCATGCGCATAGACGTTTTGGGATGTAGGGGAGCCCCTAATGGTCCAATGGAGTTGAGTGAGGTATTAAAGTGAAGCCTAGGTGAAGGGGCATCTGATGGGTTGGGTGTGCGGTAGGAATATCATTCTGCGCATGCGCAGACGCAATGCGGAGCTCTCGTACAATCAGAAGCGAGTATTTCAAATCCGTCACAGAGCTCTCGCCCAATCATAAGCGAGTATTTTGACCCAGTGCATTATGGGACATATCCAAGATGGCGGCACGTATGTTCAAGATGGCGGCACATCCGGTGTCGAAAACTGGTCATTTCATCGGGATGTGGTCACCTAGTGTCGAAAACTGGACCCTGTATGGGTCCCGCTACACGTTTTGGGGTCTTGTGAAGCCTAGGTGAGGGAGTTACACTAGGGTGTCGTTTCCATTCTGCTGCGCAGGTCACGTGGCGGGTTGACACGTCGGTATGTTCAACCGCCGGGTGTTTTCCCGGCGCGGCCCCCCCCCCAGCGCGAGCGCGCGCGCGTCATCACGCGGATGAATGTCGGATCTGTATTATGCAATCGGATAGCGGTTGTCGAGAAAAAAACAACAAGTTTAGCAATGTTTATTACCCCAATGTTACATCATACCCAGGCTGGGGGAGCCGCCCTGGATATGTTTAGTATGTTCACAGCAAAACAAATTGAAATATCAAACACCATGTTTTATTATTTAACATATTGTCACATTAGGTACAAGTGTTTACTGAGCTCAAGTCAGCGAGCAGCATGTAGACATAGAGTGTGTGTACGGCATGATATTCATCAGTGCACGGGTGACGCATTCAACCGATGGGGGTGATCGGTCAGCTTGGTAAGGAAAAACGTGACATTGGTTAACCTCTCTACCACCCATTGAATGTTGGGGCGTTGACGATGCGCCCATCTCAAGGCATCCACGGTGTCCAGTATCTCCAGCATCGTCTCTAGTGACCCCCGGTTAATGATGGTGACCGGCTGGTCAAACACATGGTTGTTGGCACTGGGATAATAATACTGTAACTGGTCCGTCTTTTGTGACGTAAGATGTACCCGAAAGCGACATTCAATTTAAAGGCCGTAGTTTGATCGTTGAAGATGGCTTCCACGTAGCTGCGTAGACAGGTGCGGTTGGTCAGTGGGAAATTGTAGATATCTTGAGGGTGGAAACAGTACCGTGTCATGGACCAATGGCGCCGATCGATGTCACTGTTTGGATGGTTGTCCTGTAAGAGATCGCTAGGAACATTTATGGGCTCCACCAGAAAATGTTCGATGTTGTCAGGACTCGAAACCGTAACGCTGGGGTCCAGCTGGATATTCAGGCTCTTCAGAACTGTGGGTATAGGCGGGTTCTCCGTCATCGCATCACCAGTGGCGTTCGTCTCCCCGGGCTTATCTTCACTGGGTCTGACCTTCCGTGGCTCCTCTTCAGTAGGAGGTTGTCGTTCATGCTCATGGGCATGAATCAAACGTTGGTGTCGCAGCAACTGACTGGTCAGTTTGAAGAGTTGACCACAATCCTCGCATGGACGCTTGGGTGGCCCATGGATTGAACGTTCATGGCGCAGTAAAGCGTCTTCCCGATTAAATGACCGTGCGCAGGTTATACAAGTATACCGTCCGCCGTTGTGGATGGAGGACTCGTGTCGTCGCAAATCTTCTGGGCGAGTAAACAGCTTCTGGCAAGTAGTACAAGTGAACATCTTGGTGATTGACAGTGTCTGATGAAACGGCCAGGCCGGTTTCCTTTTATAGCACGCTGGCTGGTGATCTATTTTTAGCACACTCAGCCGAAAGTCCGAAAAGACACGGATGTACCCGAAAAGACACGAAGGTGAACGACATTGAGTCCCCACAGACAGGTTAGTACATGCATTCCTAATGTGTCACCTGGTCTATAAAACACGTCTCTCTGGATCACACACCTTCATTTCTACGGTTGCAGAGCCATGGCGGAGATCCAGCCCTATGCGACTCGCATTTTACAGCATGCCACCGTGGTGAATTCATTCACGGGTTACCGAGTAGTGGTCCGGTCCATGTTTGCAGATGGCGACGACAACGAGGGACGACGCCAGATTCTCAACGAGTTCACAGAAGCGGTCCTCGAAAGAGTGCACTCGATGGAGAGGCGTGCCATCACTCACCACTACTGGACTATGACAGCCATCCTTGATGCTCGGGCTATGGACCACGAGCGCTCGCGCCGGAACCAGCGACGACTGGTTGGCCTCACACTAGTCTGTGCCCTATTGACCCTGGTGCTGTGGTATTGACAGTGGGCCTATAAATACGAGGGTCAGACAGAGTGTGTGTCATTTACCCTTAGTCATTGGGTCAACCATGTCACCGAGAGAAATACCCATAAATACGAGAGACAGACAGAGTGTGTGTCATTCACCGTTCGACATTTGGAGCAAGCATGTCATCCGACCTACGAGCCATCCTGCCCCTTACCCCCCAGGTGGGGTTACACGTCTATGAAGATAAAGTCACCCTGGTGGAAGACCGTGGAGCTATTTGCTGGGCGCCCGCTGAGACCATATCGAATACGGTGACACTACCTCGTGACGGTTGGACCAAATTTAAACGGGTGTTGAGCGGTGAGCTCGACGGACACCTCATCCACATAGACAATGCCATCTACGTATACCGTACCACCTTCTTCCTACGCCTGGGCCGCTACCAAGACCCTACGCGAGGCTTCACCCTAGTCCCCGATCTGTGGTCAGCCGTGGAGAAAGTGGTGCCTATTGTGGACCAGCTGTTTACACCGGACGAGCGATCATCAGACCAGTTGGCGTGGGCTCGTGCTATGGAGGACGCGCTGGCTGAACCCCATGAACAACTGTCTAGCCATGAACCCGACGACGACGATGCCATTGATTACCCGGCTAGACTCAGTCAGCCCAGTGACATGACCACCTGATCCTTTGATCTCACGGGGTTCTCCCTATAAATACGAGAGACAGTGAAATCTGGTACCATTCACGTACTGACCATGACGGAGCATATAATACTGGCGTATTTCAGCTTGACCCCCGAGGTTTTCCTGCACGTGTATGCGGATAAGGTCGATATCATGGAGGAGGTGGTGGGACATCTGTGATGCGGACCCTACACAACCGTGCCCGGCTCACATTCGTCTGTCCCGGGAGGGCTGGACCAAATTCAAACGGGTGTTGTCTGGTGAACTGGACGGCGACCTCATCCACTTGTGTCACGATGTGTACATCCGACGCGGCCCTTTCTTTGCTCAATTGGCTCGGCTAGATGGGGGTACAGTGCATTTTACCCTTCACCCTGATCTATGGTCTGCATTGGAAGATGCCGTGGTAGATGTGGATGAAGTGCTTATCAAGCGGTCATCAGACGAGTTGGACTGGTCATTTACCATGGCCACTGTGGAAGCCCACGAAGAAAATCAGAAAGAAACTCCGGCCCAAGATATACCCGTTATAAATAAACGATAGAGCCAGGGTCCATCATCATTTGTCACCATGAAGCGCTGGGAGAAGGTGTTGGATAACTTATACTACAGTCCCGACAGTCCGGCGGCCTATAGTGCCTTGTCGGCTCTCTATCGAGCGGCCAAACCCCAGGGGATACAACGTGCCCAAGTCCGAGATTGGTTAAGAAAACAAGACACCTATACCTTACATCGAGCTGTCCGTCGCCATTTTCTACGGAACCGGGTCATCGTGGGAGGAATAGATGCCCAGTGGCAAGCGGATTTGGTCGATATGAGCGCCTTTGCCAAACACAACGATGAGAATCGGTATATCTTGACGTGCATCGATATCCTATCCAAGTATGCGTGGGTGGTACCCATCCGGACGAAAACGGGGGCAAATCTCATAGCGGCGTTCAAAGACATCTTCAAGACCGGGCGCAAACCTTTGTATTTGCAAACCGACGAAGGCACGGAATTCCTCAACAGACCGTTCCAACAGTTTCTGAAAGCCCAGAAGGTGTTTTTCTTCGTACAACGAGACCAAGGCTTCCGTGGTGGAAAGGTTCAACAGGACATTCAAAGGCCGCATGTATAAATATTTCACGGTACATCGATGTTCTCCCGAAACTGGTGAGGGGTTACAATCGAAGTATCACCGGAGTATAGAGAGAGCGCCCATTACCGTCACCCAACGCAATGAAGCCCAAGTCCGGCGTGTGTTGTACCCCAGGCCATCGCAGCGAACGACGAAGGCGGTGTACAAGGTCGGGGACCCTGTACGGATCAGTAAAGTCAAGGGCAAGTTCGAGAAAAGTTACTTGCCCAACTGGAGCGATGAGCACTTCCTGATTAAACGGCGCCTACCCCGACAGCGGCGAGTCTATGAACTGGAAGATCTTCAAGGGGAACCGTTGCTAGGGACGTTTTACGAGACGGAATTACAGCCTGTCGTAAAAACACAGCAAGACTACTACACGGTGGAGCAGATTTTGAAAACGGAACGTCGACGTGGCAAACTGTTTCATTTCGTCAAATGGCAAGGCTGGCCCAGTTCTTTCAATTCCTGGGTCGCGGCCAACCAGGTGAAACGACTATAAAGCCAGACACCACTGCCGTCCTCCTTCATTCCACGTCCGACCACAGTGCTATGGACCAACAGCAGCTGTCTCTGAACACAGCGTCTCCCAAAACGCGCAAAGCGCAAGTGGGCTTTGTGGTGATAGTGCTAACCCTGCTGAGTGTGCTGTACGGAGGTGTGTTTTACGACGTAGCCTATGTCAGCACGTTACTTAACCAATTGAGAACACCAGCCACCAGCGAAACCGGTCTACAGAGAGCACCAGTCAACCCCGTATCGAGCCCAGTCACCACCACCACCACACCCGTGTACAAGCCACAACGAGCTCCACACCAAGCTCTACACCTACACCCAGAACACCCACTACGTCTCAAGACCCACCGGATTTCATCCCTCACAGTGAACAGACAACGACCACCGACGTTGTACCCACCCCCATCATCATCCCTGACAGTGTACAGACAACGACGACCGACGTTGTACCCACCACCACTCCAGTTCACTCATACGAAATTTACAAGAGCGGGTTACCACGACAACGGATACACGTCGAACCATGGACCCACGGTGGCAGCATCCCTTCACGTGTCTCATCGCAGGACCGACGGGCTCCGGCAAAACGCACTTCGTCCGGAAGCTCCTTCAACACGCCGACAGCATGATCACCCCACCTATTGTCCGAGTCGTGTGGTGTTACGGAGAATGGCAGGACAGCGTATGCAGCAATGCCCCACATCACGTTCGTGGAAGGCCTACCCAACCTGGCCGATTTGGAACCCGACACCTTGGTGGTTCTGGATGATCTCATGGCGGAGACGGATGCGCGGGTCACCCAACTCTTTACCAAAGGCAGCCACCATCGACGGCTCAGCATCATCTACATTGTGCAGAATCTGTTCAGTAAAAACAAAGAACATCGGAACATCAGCTTAAATGCCCACTACCTGGTGGTCTTCAAAAACCCGAGAGATACCACTCAACTGCTGCACCTGGCGAGACAGATATATCCCGGCCGCACACCGTTTGCGTTGGAAGCCTTTAAAGATGCCACAACCCCTCAGCACGGGTATATGCTCTTCGATCTCAAGCAAGCCACCCCCGACCACCTTCGACTACGGACCGGCATCTTTCCCGGAGAGACCCACCACGTGTACTTGCAAAAATAATGTAAACACACCCACAGTGGCGCCCCCAGCTGGGATGTGTGTGTTTGATGATGGAGATAATAAAAAGAATGAATACCACAGCAGGGTTGCCTTTGTCTCTGAGGTGGATAAAAGGGCAGAGTTGTGAGTTCTGGCATTAGTTGTACATGATGTCTGCGCGAGTACGGAAGCACGCTCCCACGCTCCGTGTATTGAAGACGGCCCCACCCGAGTTGGTCCGAACCATTGTACGCGGTGCGGACCCTGACCGTGTACGCTGTCTGTGCGAGATCGGGTACAATCTGTTAAAAGGCAACGTACCACTGACTCCAGCTCAGAAGACCAAGTTGGCCAAGCATAAGACAGGTCTCCGAACCCTAGTCCATAAGCGGGTCCCACAAACACAAAAGAAAAAGGTGTTACAGAAAGGCGGCTTTCTCGGGGCCATCTTAGCACCGTTGGCCGCTTCCGTGTTGGGTCCAGTATTGGGTGGACTCTTCGGCCGACAATGAACCACACGAAAAATGGTCCTCGTCGAACCTCGGTTGCTTCAAAACCTCCAATCACCCTACCCTGTGCCACCTACGGTGAAGACCATAAACACCCTCGATGGAGAGATGCAACAGATCTTACAGAGACCAGGGTTAAGCGACAGTGAGAAAGTACAACGGTACAATGAGACGCTTCAACGGTACAGGACGTTCATGGACCAATACAAAACCCTCTCTACCCCACCACCACCACCACCACCACGTGACAGACCGCCGACCTCAGCACCGCTCCAACAGCCGCCATTACCAGGGGTAGCCCCCACAGCCCCGCAGTGGGTGGAAGACGAAGTCCTGAAGAGTGTACCTGCCTCGTTCAAGAAGCAAGCTGGCCTAGTATTACAACGGATGAAACAGAATCCTAACATGACTTGGAATGATAAAGGCGAACTCCTGGTACAGAATCAGGTGGTCCCCGGCACCCACATGACGGATTTAGTGAATGACCTGATGCGTAAACACAGATCGCACACGGATCCTCGAGGATGGGAGGTCTTCGCTCAAGGCTTGAAAGACATGCATGTACCACAGGAATTGGTGGGGAACCCCCACCGCTGGGCCTTTATCCAGCAAACCCAGCAATCGCCGAGTGGCCCACTACCTTCTTGGGAATCCGACTGGGAACCGGAGTCACCCCCCAAAACTCCACCACCACAACGGTCACCTTCTTTTCAGACCTTTAAAAAACCACCCTTGATCAGGACACCCCACATCTCCAGAGCCGTGACACGTAGCAAGTCAACGCGACGAACACGACGCCGGACACAACCACCCAAGGTCTGGAACACCTATTAAAACCAACAGCAGCAGCAGGACAGCTCAGTCGCCATGTTTTACCTCACGCTATCCAGTAACAGTTCACTCGATGTGTTTCCTGACAACACCGTGGCCAAGTATGTGACTCAATTACCACAACCGTTGCATTTACCTGGCCGGTGGGAATATGGACTGGTGGATATTCAGTACCCTTACTCGTGGTACAACGTGCGAGCCAATGAAGTGTGGTACGAGGTGACCTACGAAGGAAAAGACACCCGACTCACCCTCCCCGAAGGCCAATACGACACTCCCAAGGAGTTCATCGGTGGGCTGTCAAGACTGTTGCATTATAAGGCTCTACGGCAGGTCACGAATAGTTCAAAACCCATCCAAGCCTATCCCTTCAAGAATCACGTGGACTTCGATTACAACGCACACAACGACAAGGCACAGCTTACCGTCATCGCCAACGCGAGTGTCGTACTGAGTCCTATCCTACAGCAAATGCTGGGTTTCGATCTACAGACGTTCGCTGGTCCCACCGAACACCATGGCGAGATCCCGATGGATATGAAGTCGGGTATGTACGGACTCTACGTCTACTCGGACGTGGTGGACAACCACATCGTCGGCGATATCAACACACCTCTGTTACGGGTGGTCCCCATTAAAAATAAGTATGGCGATCAAGTCACCCACAGTTTCACCCACATGCTCTACCTGCCTGTACGACAAACCCACATCAACACGATCACGGTGGATATAAGAGATGACACGGGACGACCGGTGGCATTCCAACGCGGGAAAGTGGTGCTGACACTTCATTTTCGACAAGCACGCGCTCCCCACTTTGCATAATGAAGGTGCCTTACGAGTGCGATGCACGCAGCTATATGAACTATTATGCCCAACAGGCCGGGGGTGGCTTTCCGGTGTTTAGTGGTGCACGCATGCAACGTGGACATGGACTGGGGAACATACTCGGGAGCATCGTCAAAACGTTCCTGCCCTTGGTGACGCGTGGGGTGAAAGCAATCGGCGAACAAGCGGTACGCAGTGGACTGCAAGTGGCCGGTGATGTCTTGGGGGGTACGGCATCCAAAGAAGCCTTGAAACGGCGGGCCAAAGAAGCGGGAGGCGTCTTGGTGGCCAAAGCACAACGCACCGTAGGGAATAAAAGAGCTGCCCCACCGAGACCACGCACCAGTCGACGACCGACCCAGCGACGACGCACATCGAAGACCCGGGATATATTTTCTTAAAACATGTCCTTGATCCACGCCGAGTCCTGCCCCTTCACCAACAGTGAATTTGATTTGTGGACCGTGCCGCCCACACAGACCAGTGCCGAACAAGGATTATGGGTGGAGCATCTCCCGCTGTCCAGCATCAACGCAACAGGGCCCATCGAGTTCACCATAAGTAATGCGGATACGACCTATGTGGATTTAGCCCATACCTACTTGTATGTGAAAGCCAAGATCACCAATGGAGATGGCACCAGAATCGCCGACCAAGCAACGGTGGGCCCCACGAATCTCTGGCTGCACTCGATGTTTCAACAGGTGGATATATTTCTCAGCGACAAACTCATCAGTGACTCGACCAACACATACCCCTATCGAGCCTACATCGAGACGCTGTTGTCGCATGGGCGAGAGGCTAAAAAATCTCAACTGACAGCCGCTTTATTCTACCAGGACAAAGCCGAGCACATGGGCGCAGAGAACGACAATACGGGATATAGCAAACGGAAGGCTTTGACCGCGAACGACGTCTCGGTGGATATGATCGGTCGACTGCACGCAGACATGTTCATGCAAGACTGATACCTCTTGAACAAGATCCCCATCAAAATCCGACTGATACGGGCGCCTCCGACCTTCGCCTTGATGGCCACTAACGTAGAGGCGCATGTAGCTGACTATAAGATTGTCATCGAAGACGCAGTCCTGTATGTCCGAAAAGTGAAACCGAATCCAGCCGTTCAATTGGGACACATGAAAGCATTGGAAACAAAACCAGCCCAGTACCCTATCCGACGTGTGCAAACCAAAGTGTTCTCTGTGTCTGCTGGAAATATGAGCACCAACAAAGACAACCTGTTCATGGGGGAACTACCCAAGCGATTGATCCTGGCCTGTGTGGAAAATATCAGTTTCAGTGGAGCCTACCCAGAGAATCCGTTTGACTTTAAACATTTCGGCATCAATTTTGTGGCCCTGCATGTGGATAGCCAACAGGTGCCAGCCACCGCCTTAACCCCGAACTTTGGGCGCGCGAATTTCATTCGAGCCTATCAGAGCCTGTTTACAGCCACCGGTCAAATCAACCAGGACGAAGGGAATTTCATCAGTCGGGAGGACTACGGGAACGGATACACATTGTTCTGTTTCGATCTGACCCCCACCTTAGAGAACGACCATCAGCTGGCCCGGGCCAAGCAAGGCAATTTACGGTTGGAAATCCACTTTCAACGAGCCCTCCGGAGCACCGTCAATGTGATCTGCTACGCCGAGTTTGACATCGTGCAACGTGCTGTGTGACTTCTCCACCTAACATGGATACAGAGCAGATAACCACCGTGCTGGAGAATGACCCAGAGACACGTATGATGTTTCAAGGGGTGTTCGCCCGAGATGTGTTCCCATTAGACCGTGTGTATCCTGCTGCTTACGTTCTCAACACGGACCCGATGGAGCGACCCGGTGAACACTGGGTGGCCGTGTACTTGACAGAACAGCAGGGCGAATACTTTGACCCGTAAGGCCTGCCACCCCTCCATCCCGATTTAACAGACTTCATGGATCAAGGCACAGAGACGTGGTGTTGGAACAGTCAAACGTTGCAAAGCCTGACCAGTGGCGTGTGCGGACAATATTGCTTGTTTTACCTGTACCATAGATGCCGGGGAAGACCCTTATCTGCCATCGTACAGATGTTTGACGAGTACCCCCAGGCCGAGGACCGCGATGTACTCGTCTATGACTGGGCCGCCCATCATTTCAATGTACAAGTCCCGTTCTGGGCTTGAATTCTTTCAATGTACACACGCCCGCTGTTCTGGGCTTAAGTTTAAAAGCCCCCTGTTCTGGGCTTCAGTTTACAAGCCCCCCTGTTCTGGGCTTCAGTTTACAAGCCCCTTGTTCTGGGCTTCAGTTTTCACGTGGTTGTTCTCACGTTGTTGTTGTTCACTGAATAAAAAAATGAGATCTCACCAAAAAACCCTGTCTTGTGTGTTTTATTCATAATGCATCAATGCCCATTGTGGAGATGCAGTCAAACTGAAATCAGTGGTGTAGGATGGGGCCAAAATGTAACCCATCAAGGTTAGAATGCAAGCGCACTATAGTAAAAAAAGAGAGGCCAATGAAATCAGCCCACAGACCAAGTACGTGTTTTTGGTTTAGGTTTGGAGCGGGCATTTCATTGAGGTACGTGTATACGGTGAGTGAAGACTCGTCCAACACGTATAGATGAAGTTGATGACTATAAGTTCTATGTTGTCGATTTAACCTCTCCCTACATTGACGCGCGCGCGCGCGCGCTGCGGCCGGAGAACCCGCGCGCGCGCTCGCGCTGGGGGGGGGGGCGCGCCGGGAAAACACCCGGCGGTTGAACATACGGACGTGTCAACCCCCCACGTGACCTGCGCAGCAGAATGGAAACGACAGCCTAGTGTAACTCCCTCACCTAGGCTTCACAAGACCCCAAAACGTGTAGCGGGACCCATACAGGGTCCAGTTTTCGACACTAGGTGACCACATCCCGACGAAATGACCAGTTTTCGACACCGGATGTACCGCCATCTTGAACATACGTGCCGCCATCTTGGATATGGCCCATAATGCACCGGGTCAGAATACTCGCTTATGATTGGGCGAGAGCTCTGTGACGGATTTGAAATACTCGCTTCTGATTGGACGAGAGCTCCGCATTGCGTCTGCGCATGCGCAGAATGATATTCCTACCGCACACTCAACCCATCAGATGCCCCTTCACCTAGGCTTCACTTTAATACCTCACTCAACTCCATTGGACCATTAGGGGCTCCCCTACATCCCAAAACGTCTATGCGCATGCGCAGAATGGTGACAACGCCCGAGCCGCTAGTCCAGTCAGATGTTCCTTCACATAAGCTTCACTTGGAGACCTCACTCGACCCCATCCGACCATGAGTAACTCCCCTAGCTCCCAAAACGTCTAGCGGGACCCATACAGGGTCCAGTTTTCGACACTAGGTGACCACATCCCGATAAAATGGCCAGTTTTCGACACCGGATGTGCCGCCATCTTGAACACACGTGCCGCCATCTTGGATATGCCCCATAATGCACCGGGTCAAAATACTCGCTTCTGATTGGACGAGTGCTGTGTGACGGATTTGAAATACTCGCTTCTGATTGGACGAGAGCTCCGCATTGCATCTGCGCATGCGCAGAATGATATTCCTACCGCACACCCAGCCCATTAGATGCCCCTTCACATAAGCTTCACTTTGATACCTCAGTCGACCCCATTGGATCATTAGGGACTCCCCTACATCCCAAAACGTCTATGCGCATGCGCAGAATGGTGACAACGCCCGAGCCGCTAGTCCAGTCAGATGCCCCTTCACGAATGCTTCACTTTGATACACGTCTATTTCCATACCCTTGGGCCACCGCGCATGCGCAGAATGCTGATATTTCAACCCCACACCCAGCCCAGCAGATGCCCCTTCACATAAGCTTCACTTTGATACCTCACTCGACCCCATTGGACCATGAGTAACTCCCCTGGCTCCAACACGGCTATTTTCATACCCTTCGGCCACCGCGCATGCGCAGAATGCCGATAGTTCAACCCCACACCCAGCCCATTAGATGCCCCTTCACATAAGCTTCACTTTGATACCTCACTCGACCCCATCGGACCATTTTATCTAGGGACTACTTTTCTCCGCGGAAGCTTTTTCCCGAGACCGAATCACCGCCAAAACCGCGGCCAGACCGCATCACCGCGGATGAATACATCCTGAATACATCCCCTGCAGCAATTGGAACTCTCCTGTGTTAGAGGTAGCTTTTGGTCATCCTGCCGGAACTATACTGCATTCGACCTCTCTCTCCGCCACGTGACCGCCACAAATTATGCAAATTTCTGAGGTCAATGAGCGGTGAAAAGCGTATACCCTACTACTGATGTCAGCCCGTGGTGTTTGGCTTTGGCAGCCATTTGCCTGGTTTTTTACTTGATTACCTTGATTTACCACCAGCGGACACCCTTAATTATTCCCTCGGGTAGACTTTAGATCATTCTCGTCACATTGCATACCTACTATTGTCAGATCCGACAGATTAGGAGATTACAAACTCCGACATTGGGAGAATGGCTTTAGATATAATGCATTGAATATGAAACTAAGGAGAAAAAAAAATATTGCTTTATCTTACTTTTCATATCGCGATTCTTTTTCATCCCTGAGGCGTAAATGTACATGTACTTCCTGGTTGAGTCAGAATTATGATGGCTGAAAAGGGCCATCGTCACTGAGCCATCGTAGGTCAAAAAAACAGAGCGATAGAGCTATGGCGATAGAGCGATGGCGATAGAGCGACAGAGCGTTGGCGATAGAGCGATGGCGATAGAGCGATACAGCTTTGGCGATAGAGCGACAGAGCGAAGTAAATGACTGCGCATGTCCCATAATGATGCGTATTTATGCGGTGATAATCGTACCTCCAACACAGGAGATCTCGCCGCTATTATTAGACGGGTTCTTGAAAACTACAGGCTAGCCACATACCACATAGGTTACACAGATAAGATAGAGAGATAGACCGATAAAAAAGACATGTTTTATTGTATATATGGCTAAAACAATAAACATTAGCTAAAAGATCGACATAAGACGCTTCTCTGCTAATTTTCGACCCATTTCAAGGCACCTCTGCCATAATAATTGGGGAGGGGAGGGGGAGAAGTGGTCCTTGATCCCATCTCTTTGAGCAGTCCGCTCTTTGAGCATGGTGGAAGAGGGAGGGGGAGTCACCCGCTTCCGCCGCCCCTGACGATGGAATCAGTATTTTCCTAATTTCAGGTACCGGTAGACAAATCTTAACCCTATCTGGCCTGGGCTTTTTGGAACCTGTCCTGGCCGGGGGAGGGACGGAAATGCCCTCCCCTCCACTATTATTTTTCCTACCCCTTGAGCTAGGGGGCTGAAACTTACCACAAGATACCCTTGGGTCAAGCTCTACCAGAAAATGTAAAGAAATTCAAGATGACCGCTTTGGTGACGCCACTGTGACGTCATTTTCAAAAACGGCATTTTTGGTCGATTTTTCGGTCGGATGTTTCGAATTTCTTATTTATGCAATTTCTCTGCAAAAATGGCACGATAAATCAATGTGATGTGAAATAAAATAGTTTTTGTCCACTTTTCATAGCGGAAAAGCAGAAATTTTGAAGAAATATGACAAAAACACCAATTTTCTGGTACCCCACGTGGCTTTACCCATGATCCGCTGCTCGGGGGGTTATGCAAATAGGCTCAAAATGACCTCAATATAATAACCTATAAAGTCAATGAGTTTCAGCTCTCCATGTTTTGTCGTTCCGGAGATAGCGCAGAAAGTTTGGTACGAAGGGGGGCGGGGCGGGGGAATTCTGCCTCCCTCCCCCAGGCCAGGTAGGGTTAATAAATGAATATCCCATCAACGCTTTCAAATAAGCCCCCCCCCCCCCGTACCCCGTGTCGATAATCAAACGGGTCTTTTGTCGTGACTAGTTTTAAATTGCTGTTGATGCCAATTACCAACTTTCTCTCAGTGTTTGTTTTATCCGATTTAGTGTTAAGTCCAGCAACGATCAGCACAATCTTATTGAATTTTCAGTTTCATATGACATCCGCATCTCTTTTTCGATAAAAATGCGGAAATTGCCGCGTTTGGCACCCACAACTTCAAATAATTCAACTTTACATTTATGCAACAACTTATGCATCTCCACGAATTGACCTTTTCTCGCAGAAGAGTTAGAAGTTGAATTTGACGTACAATTACGAGACTATGGGTAAATCAGATCACCAGTATTTGAGTAAAGGGAGGGGGGGGGGGGGCAGTTGTCCCTTTGATTTCCATTCTACGTAGATTGTTTTACAAACGTTGATCAGTATTAATTACGACACATGATCTTAAATGTTTCAGATGTGTATGTTCACCAGATAGCGAATACCACTGCTTTATTTATTAGATTCTTATGGCGATCTTTTAGCCAATGTTTATGATATCTTTTTTTTATCGGTCTATCTCTCTATCTTATCTGTGTAATCTGTGTGGTATGCGACTGGCCCGTAGTATACAAAACCCCGCTCGATTATAACTAAGAGTTGAGCGGCGAGCTCTCTTATGTTGGAGGTACGATTATCGCCGTATGAATATGCATGATTATGAGACATGCGCGGTCATTTACTTCGCTCTATCGCCATCGCTCTATCGCTTTATCGCCATCGCTCTATCGAAACTGACTATCGGTTTTACACTACGTTACTACACAAGGCTCTTCCGTCATGATATATGTCGAATGAAATAAACCCTGTTCAGCTCTTTCTAAGGCTCGACTAAATCTTCAGGATGTTCAAATGAACAATTGGGACTCAGAGACAAATATACTGTATATAGCAATATGAAAAGCTATCTAAGAGCTTTGAACTGATCGTATTCATTCCGGGAGCAGGGGTCTCTCGTTCCGCTCTCACTGGACAGGTTCCGCTTCTGGGTTATGAAGACCCCAATTTTCAACACTCGCAATCGCGTCCTTTACCGTGAAGTCAGCGGTCTTTACGATTTTCATGTGCTCGCATACTGTATCGAACATATTTTGAGAGCAGATATCTGTCGAAGTAGCATTTACATTTTTCTCGTCTTGTGAATTAACTTCACCCGGTCCTGTCCAATTACCCACACCAAGTCAAGGTTAAGCGATAAGAGGCTTTTAATGGAGGAACGTTTGTCTGAGGACACATTAGCGAATACATGTACATGCATAGTCATGAATACAATACATAATGCTTATCAGATTCATGCATAATCAAGTTCATATGAGGAAGCAGTAGTTAGCGTATACATGACAAATTTGAATATTCATGCTGGTTATATACATGTGTAAATACAGAAACAAAGAAGCATGCATTTAGTATTTCAAGCGACATGCGGTTACAGAATTCAAGTCATGCAGTAAATGAATACATGTACAATAATATATTAACAGTGACATATGTAAATATTCTGTATAAACAATAGCCCACCAAGCCGCAGGCCCCCCAAAACAGAGACTGACGAAACTATAACCGTGGCTATAAGGATAAGGGATCTCATTAGCTGAGATGCCAAGACCTTTTCATCAAGCCACAGCTCCAAATAGCTCTTGTAGAAACGTGCCGATCTATATGATTCGATTAACAAGATAGACCCTACATTTGTACAGAGACACAAATCAGACTAAATTGTTTCTCTTAATCTACAAAACATCCTGCTATACTCCACAGTTTAGGCAAACTTGTATCGGAGTGCTTTGAAACCTATAAGATTTGTTAGAGAAAATGCCATTAAAAACGGCATTAGACCCTTCTAATAAAGGATAGAATTCAAGAAGCGACGTAGGGGTAATAGGAAGGGCTCTTGAGGCTTGTGCCAACCCTCTCAACAATAAGCAAAGTTCAACGGAACTAAATCAGGGTAAGGAATATCGAGAAGCAGGTGCAATAACTACACACCACATAAATAAGAAACCGCCCTGACCTCAAATACATAAGAGGCGGCAACGAAACACATTTCTCTGCAGGAATAGAATTTTTGCTTAACCCGATTTAACAGTCACGGAAACTTGTTATCACAGTAAATTCGTACCGATCAAATCAAACAAACCATCACCCTAACTTCGCTAAGTAGCTCTAACGCATTAATGCTCAACTGCCTGACTTGATTGCTTCTGGGAATGAAGACCTTACCAAATTGAAAAATTAAATGTTATTATTTGATCACTTCATCAACACTGCTGATATTTTTCGACAGATTACTCGACATTCAAAATTGAATTGAAAATATTTCATTCATAACGATTTAGACAGAACTAAACTTTAAATTAAAAATGTTTAATTCATAACGATTTAGCCAAAACTGAACTTTCAATCCATTCATTATCACAAAATCTACTCACTTTTAGGCAGCGAATATAAATAGCCTTGCCGGCAATTGACGAAATAATACGATGGTAAATTGGAATAAAAATCCACGCGGACGATAGGCCTACAAGAATCCATGCCCAGAAATAAATAACAGCCAGAAAAAAGATCGGAATTATTACAGCACGTAATATTAGGGTAGGGCATAAATTTGTATGACTCACAGTCTATCGTACCTGTACAACATGTATATGTATAACTCAGTCTATCGTACCTGTATAACACAGTCTATCGTACCTGTATAACTACAGTCTATCGTACCTGTATAACTCACAGTCTATCGTACCTGTATAACTCACAGTCTATCGTACCTGTATAACTCACAGTCTATCGTACCTGTATAACACAGTCTATCGTACCTGTATAACACAGTCTATCATACCTGTATAACACAGTCTATCGTACCTGTATAACACAGTCTATCGTACCTATATAACATGTATATGTATAACTCAGTCTATCGTACCTGTATAACTCACAGTCTATCGTACCTGTAAAACTCACAGTCTATCGTACCTGTATAACACAGTCTATCGTACCTGACACAGTTTTTAAGAGAAAAATTTCACACTCGGGATTCAATGAAGAATCTCGTGCTAGTCATATATTTCTACTGATTTGGGCATACGGAAGAGCACTCGGGATGATCTCGCTTAACCTTATCCTTGAGCCAACAAGATGCACATAAGTGAACTACCTGGCGTTCTGTGCCTCTAATTATCGCTGTGAAAGCATTTCTGTCTCTGGAAGGCAGAGCAAAACCAAACCGATTCCGAATCCCTGGTTTCACTGGCGGGTGCTTTGTTTTGATAAGGCAGTGTCCTCCTACTAATAACATGCCTGGCCACAAGAGGAATTTCAATATCTCTAGTATCATCTGACCATGATCTTAACCCTAACTCTATTTGTCGTAACCAGGCAGCATAGAAGTTTAACAGCGCTTCCCACTCATAAACATATTGATAATATGAAATCACTGGATATAATCTCTAACTCTCCTGCCACAAAGGTCTGGAAAGTTAACTGTTTAAAAGTTAAGTCGCTATTGACATATTCAAACTGCAATGCAGTATGCGGCCAGATTGCCGAAGCTTGACCGAATCAGTGGATACTGCCGTGCGCCTTCATCAATAATCTTATTTTCTACTTCGTCATCGGACGAAGTTTCCTGTAATCCAAGTGCTTTCATTCTAGAATCAACTACCTCATTCTATTTCGTAAGTCACTAATTGTCACTTTTCTATCACTGGCGGGTAGTTTAGTTGGACGATTCGAATCATAAGACAGTTCATTGTCCACTAAGGAATTACCTTCGGCTCTCTAGCTTCCAAATCTCTTTTGCCTGCGCAATTTTCTCTCTCAAGCGCTGCTTTTGCCAGGTATTCTTGGCTAGCTCACGTTGACGTGTCGCCTGTCTTGCTTGGTCCTCTGTCTGTTGAAGGTCTGTCCTCAGAGCGACCATTTCTCGTCAACACCTGCCGAAAGCTGTTGTTGTTGCTGGCGTAGATCGGATGCATTCTCCATCACTTGGGGCGTTTCCGTCAAGGAGTGGAAGAATTCTCCGCCGATCGCACCGTCAAGTTCCAGCACCCTGGGGTCCTCGGTGGGAGACGCAGTGGTAAGCTCGCCGTCTATCTTGTCGTCCAGCGGCGCCGTCAAATCGCTCGTAAAATTTCAGCCGATATCGTGAAATACTGCGTAGTTTTGTTTGGTTTTCCCCTGGTTTCGGGCCGATTTTCGATTCATGTAGGCCTTTTAGGACTGACGATAACCCAGGAGTTCACAGAATCTCAGCAATATCCGTTTGGCAATAGCGACCACTCGTACGGCTAAAGGGTGTCCAATACTCGATTTCGAAATTTTCAAATCCAATCTCAATTCAACGTCAACGGTCAACAAACTTAGAACAGATTTCTCAATTTTCAAAACCATGTATACTGTCCTAGACAAACGAACTTCGAGTGAGATAGAACACCAAACCACCTGAATATAAAGGCCGCCAGCTTGGGTGGCGCGAAAAATAGGTGTGAACAGAATTCACCGGACCACCTGGTGAGTTGTAATTAAGCATTTTGGAGATCCAAAATAAGCCAATGAAGGCTACTCTGGGGGACCCCTTCCTGCTGCTCGTATGACACAACATACATATAGGTCTGCCAAAAGAGGTGTACAGCCAGTATCTATTCTAATATCTATAAGGTGTTGGAAACAGTGTTTTCAATTTAACCTAGATGTTATTAATGAGAAATTTAAGCAAGTCCATCAACAAGGAAACTATTACGCAAATGACACAAATAGGCCTAAAGATTCGTGGAAAAGCGAGAACATTTCACCCCTCTGTTTCTCTTTGTACTGAGCTGCTATGAAAAGTTTGGAAGAAGCGGGCGGCGGGGAGACTGTGGTTATATATTTAGTGTGGCTATATATTGGTGTATTGATATACATAGCGGTTTCGTAAACTTGAAATAGATGCGAACTTATATGTCTTTTCTGAATGTAAAGACAGTCAATATATACGTCATTTCATTCGTCATCTATTTAATAATTTCCGCGCCCATAATCCAAGGATCTAATTCATTTTACAGCATTAGCAGCATAAACATAGGCCTACATGTAGGTTAGTTTTCTACGGTGCAAAGGTTTACACCGCGGTGTAAATGTTTCCTCCGCAGTGGAAACGTTTACACCGCTGTGCAAACGTTACACCGCGGTGGAAACGTTTACACCCTGGAGAAAACCTTTACACCGTTGTCTCCGCGGTGCAAACGTTTCCACCGCGGTGTAAATACACCGCTTTGTAAAGGTTTCCACCGCAGTGTAAAGGTTTCCACCTCGGTGTGAATGTTTCCGCCCCGGTGTAAAGGTTTATACCGCATTGTAAAAGTTTCCACCGTGGTGTAAACGTTTCCACTGCGGCGTCAAGGTTTTTTCTGCGGTGTAGAGGTTTTCGCCGCGGTGTAAAGGTTTCCACCGTGGTGTAAAGGTTTACACCGCGGTGTAGAGGTTTACTCGGCGTTGTAAACGTTTCCACCGTGGTGTAAACGTTTCCATCGCGGTGTAAAGGTTTTCTCCGCAGTATAAACGTTTCCACCGCGAAGAAAACCTTTACACAGCGGAGAAAACCGCGGTGAAAAAGTTCACACCTCGGCGAAAACCTTTACACCGCAGAAAAAACCTTTACACCGCGGTGGAAACGTTGACACCGCGGTGGAAACCTTTACTCCGCGGTGGAAACGTTGACACCGCGGTGGAAACGTTTACACCGCGGAGAAAACCTTTACACCGCGGAAAAATCCTTTACACCACGGTAAAATCCTTTACACTGCGGTGGAAACCTTTACACCGCGATGGAAATCTTTACATCGCGGTTGAAAGGTTTTTTTCTGCGGTGTAAAGGTTTTCGCCGCAGTGTAAAGATTTTCTCCGCGGTGTATAGGTTTTCTTCGCGGTGTAAAGTTTTTCTCCGCGGTGTGAACGTTTCCACCGCTGTGTAAAGGAATATAACCCGCTGAGTATGCAGCCAAATTCTAATGTTGATTGAGTAAGCACTGAATGATTCAAAGCAAATTTTCTCTCAACAATGCCATACATGTATTATTGCAACAGTGTTCTAAACTTTGGCCATAGGCCTTCCTGATGACCAAGATTCAAGAATATAGCCAAATCCCGTGCAGAAATTATCACTGAAGAAATAACGCACTTCATTAGTTTAGTAATTAGTTTTCGGTGTCGGTCACTGTAAAGGTAATAATTGGCAGGAGTTCAATGAGTTATAAATTTCGTGGACGGAAAGAGTTATTAGTAGCGGTTGGTATGTAATCAAGAAGACAATGAAATATACGGATGTTGCATTATTTATGTACAGTGAAGAATATTATGTAACACCAAAAGCCTTTAAACAGCCCTGATACGCAAATAATCTCCCGCAAGGAATTGAGAATGGAAATTGCTGTAAAAGTATGCATATTGCATGACAGTAGTATATAAACGGCATTACAGACCCCCTTTTGACGAGTGCGCAGGTATTTCTGCGCAGATTTGTGGCGGAAGTGTGGCGGGGTTTCCCAGTGGGGGTTTCCCAATGACGATCACGTGATCAAGGCATGTCTAGATGGTGGGACGGGTTCAAAATGGCGGCTGATGTGGGACGGGTTCAAAATGGCGGCTGATGTGGGACGGGTTCAAAATGGCGGCTGATGTGGGACGGGTTCAAAATGGCGGTTGATGTGGGACGGGTTCAAAATGGCGGTTGATGTGGGACGGGTTCAAAATGGCTGATGTGGGACGGGTTCAAAATGGCGGTTGATGTGGGACGGGTTCAAAATGGCGGTTGATGTGGGACGGGTTCAAAATGGCGGCTGATGTGGGACGGGTTCAAAATGGCGGCTGATGTGGGACGGGTTCAAAATGGCGGCTGATGTGGGACGGGTTCAAAATGGCGGCTGATGTGGGACGGGTTCAAAATGGCGGCTGATGTGGGACGGGTTCAAAATGGCGGCTGATGTGGGATGGGTTCAAAATGGCGGATTGTAGAAAAACGTATAAAAGGAGGCGATTTTTAGTGGTGGGGTGTATTCATTGCACTACCTGCCTGACTGACCTGACCAGCCTGACTGCCTGCCTGCCTGACCTCTAGCCTGCCTGTCCAGCCTGACTGCCTGCCTGCCTGCCTCACCTCTAGCCTGCCTGCCTCCCTGCCTGCCTCACCTCTAGCCAGCCTGCTTGCCTACCCGCTTGTATTAGACGAAAGCATGAGACGTGGAGAAGATTTTCCCTGGGACCCAGCAGCACCTCCGGTTGAAGTCTTACCTGAAGACGAGCGTGTGAGGGAAACCCGCACTCTTACACCGGACTGCACCCTATTGTTGTATCCCAAACGCGTGGAGCTCATCGATGACGACAGTAGGTGTTGGTGTACGTCTGAACCAGCGCGTGTCTCTTTATCGCCGGAAGGCTGGACTACCTTGAAACGGGTGTTATTGGGTGACCTCGACGGTGATAGCATTCACCTGTGTGACGACGTCTACATTTTCCGCGGTCCCTATTTTGCTCGACTCCTCTGTCTCAAGCAAGGTGGTTTTACTCTGGACCCTGATCTATGGACAGCCTTGGAAAAAGTAATCCCCATGGTCGATGAAGTACTATCTCTATAGGAGCCACATAACCCATCAGAATAGTACGTATCACGGACTACACCCGTAGAGCTACATCTGGTCTATAAAACACGTCTCTCTGGATCCTACACCTTCATTTCTACGGTTGCAGAGCCATGGCGGAGATCCAGCCCTATGCGACTCGAATTTTACAGCATGCCACCGTGGTGAATTCATTCACGGGTTACCGAGCGGTGGTCCGGTCCATGTTTGCAGATGGCGACGACAACGAGGGGCGACGCCAGATCTTGAACGAGTTCACAGAAGCGGTCCTCCACAGAGTGCACTCGATGGAGAGGCGTGCCATCACTCACCACTACTGGACTATGACAGCCATCCTTGATGCTCGGGCTATGGACCACGAGCGCTCACGCCGGAACCAGCTACGGCTGGTTGGCCTAGTCATGGTCTGTGCCCTATTGACCCTGGCGCTGTGGTATTGACACTATAAATACGAGGGTCAGACAGAGTGTGTGTCATTCACCGTTCGACATTGGACCAAGCATGTCACCCGTCCTACGAGCCATCCTGCCCCTTACACCCCAGGTGGGGTTACACGTCTATGAAGATAAAGTCACCCTGGTGAAAGACCGTGGAGATATTTGCTGGGCGCCCGCTGAGACCGTATCGAATACGGTGACGCTACCTCGTGACGGCTGGACCAAATTTAAACGGGTGTTGAGCGGTGAGCTCGACGGACACGTCATCCACATAGACAATGCCATCTACGTATACCGTACCACCTTCTTCCCACGCCTGGGCCGCTACCAAGACCCTACGCGAGGCTTCACCCTAGACCCCCATCTGTGGACAGCCTTGGAGAAAGTAGTGCCTATTGTGGACCAGCTCTTTACACCGGACGAACGGTCATCAGACCAGTTGGGGTGGGCTCGTGCTATTGAGGACGCGCTGGCTGAACCCCATGAACAACTGTCTAGTCATGAACCCGACGACGAGGCTATAGATTATCCGGCTGAACTGAGTCAACCAACACAACGGTGGTAGAAACTTGTTATAAATAAACCATACTCTCCGGGTCCATCATCATTGTGTCACCATGAAGCGCTGGGAGAAGGTGTTGGATAACTTATACTATAGTCCCGACAGTCCGGCGGCCTATAGTGCACTGTCGGCTCTCTATCGAGCGGCCAAACCCCAGGGGATACAACGTGCTCAAGTCCGAGATTGGTTAAGAAAACAAGACACCTATACCTTACATCGAGCTGTCCGTCGCCATTTTCTACGGAACCGGGTCATCGTGGGAGGAATAGATGCCCAGTGGCAAGCGGATTTGGTCGATATGAGCCCCTTTGCCAAACACAACGATGGAAATCGATATATCTTGACGTGCATCGATATTCTATCGAAGTATGCGTGGGTGGTACCCATCCGGACGAAAACGGGGGCGAATCTCATAGCGGCGTTCAAAGACATCTTCAAGACCGGGCGCAAACCTTTGTATTTGCAAACCGACGAAGGCACGGAATTCCTCAACAGACCGTTCCAAGCCTTTCTCAAGAAACAGAAGGTCTTCTTCTTCCATACGTACAACGAGACCAAGGCGTCCGTGGTGGAAAGGTTCAACAGGACATTTAAAGGCCGCATGTATAAATATTTCACCTATAAGAATACAAGGCGGTACATCGATGTTCTACCGAAACTGGTGAGGGGTTACAATCGAGCCTATCATCGAAGTATACAGAGAGCCCCCATTACCGTGACCCAACGCAATGAAGCCCAAGTCCGGCGTGTCTTGTACCCCATGCCATCGCAACGAGCACCGAAGGCGGTGTTCAAGGTCGGGGATCCTGTACGGATCAGTAAAGTCAAGGGCAAGTTCGAGAAAAGTTACTTGCCCAACTGGAGCGATGAGCACTTCCTGATTAAACGGCGCCTACCCCGACAGCGGCGAGTCTACGAACTGGAAGATCTTCAAGGGGAACCGTTGCTAGGCACGTTTTACCAGACGGAATTACAGCCTGTCGTAAAAACACAGCAAGACTACTACACGATGGAGCAGATTTTGAAAACGGAACGTCGACGTGGCAAACTGTTTCATTTCTTGAAATGGCAAGGCTGGCCCAGTTCCTTCAATTCCTGGGTCGCTGCCAACCAGGTCAAACGACTATAAAGCCAGACACCACTACCGTCCTCCTTCATTCCACGTCCAACCATGAACACGGTGCAACCGTCTCTGAACACAGCGTCTTCCAAAACGCGCAAAGTGCAAGTAGGCTTTGGGGTGATAGTGCTAACCCTGCTGAGTGTGTTGTACGGAGGTGTGTTTTACGACGTAGCCTATGTCAGCACGTTACTTAACCAACTGAGAACACCAGCCATCAGTGAAACCGGTCTACAGAGAGCATCAGTCGTATCGAGCCCAGTCACCACCACCACCACACCCCGTGTACAAGCCACGTCGAGTGTAAGCTCTACACCTACACCAAGTACACCCACTACGTCTGAAGACCCACCGGATTTCATCCCTCACAGTGAACCGACAACGACGACCCACGTTGTACCCACCACCATCATCATCCCTGACAGTGAACAGACAACGACGACCGACGTTGTACCCACCACCACTCCAGTTCACTCGTACCAAATTTACAAGAGCGGGTTACCACGACAGCGGATACACCTCCAGCCATGGATCCCCGTTGGCAGCATCCCTTCACCTGCGTCATCGCAGGACCGACGGGTTCCGGCAAAACGCACTTCGTCAGGAAGCTCCTTCAACACGCCGACAGCATGATCACTCCACCTATTGCTCGAGTCGTGTGGTGTTACGGAGAATGGCAGAATACCGTATGCAGCAATGCCCCACATCACGTTTGTGGAAGGCCTACCTAACCTGGCGGATTTGGAACGATCTCATGGCGGAGACGGATGCGCGGGTGACCCAACTCTTTACCAAAGGCAGCCATCATCGACGGCTCAGCATCATCTACATTGTGCAGAATCTGTTCAGTAAAAACAAAGAACATCGGAACATCAGCTTAAATGCCCACTACCTGGTGGTCTTCAAAAACCCGAGAGATACCACTCAACTGCTGCACCTGGCGAGACAGATGTATCCCGGCCGCACACCGTTTGCATTGGAAGCCTTCAAAGATGCCACAACCCCTCAGCACGGGTATATGCTCTTCGACCTGAAGCAAGCCACCCCCGACCACCTTCGACTACGGACCGGCATCTTTCCCGGAGAGACTCACCACGTGTACATGCAAAAATAATGTAAACACACCTACAGTGGCTCCCCCAGCTGGGGTGTGTGTGTTTTGATGATGGGGATAATAAAAAAGAATGAATACCACAGCAGGATTGATTTTTTGTCTCTGAAGTAGATAAAAAGAGCAGAATTGTGGGTTCTAGCATTAGTTGTACAGGATGTCTGCGCGAGTACGGAAGCACGCTCCTACGCTCCGTGTATTGAAGACGGCCCCACCCGAGTTGGTGCGAACCATTGTACGCGGTGCAGACCCTGCTCTCGTGTGCTGTCTGTGCGAGATTGGACTCAATATCTTAAAAGGCAACGTACCACTGACTCCGGCTCAGGAGACCAAGTTGGCCAAGCATAAGACAGGTCTCCGAACCTTAGTCCAGAAGCGAGTGTCTCAAACACAAAAGAAAAAGGTGTTACAGAAAGGCGGCTTTCTCGGGGCTATCTTAGCACCGTTGGCGGCTTCCGTGTTGGGTCCAGTATTGGGTGGACTCTTCGGCCGACAATGAACCACACGAAAAAAATGGTCCTCGTCGAACCTCGGCTCCTTCAAAACCTCCAATCACCCTACCCCGTACCTTCTACGGTGAAGACGATAAACACCCTCGATGGAGAGATGCAACAGATCTTACAGAGACTGGGGTTAAGCGATAGTGAGAAAGTACAACGGTACAATGAGACGCTTCAGCGGTACATGACGTTCATGGACCAATACAAAACCCTCTCTACTCCACCACCACCACCACCATCACGTGACAGACCGCCGACCTCAGCACCGTTCCAACAGCCGGGTGGGGTACCTTCCACAGCTCCACAGTGGGTGGAAGACGAAGTGCTGAAGAGTGTACCTGCCTCGTTCAAGAAACAAGCTGGCCTGGTATTACAACGGATGAAACAGAATCCTAACATGACTTGGAATGATAAAGGCGAACTACTGGTACAGAATCAGGTGGTCCCCGGTACCCACATGACGGATTTAGTGAATGACCTGATGCGTCAACGCAGGTCGCACACGGATCCTCGAGGATGGGAGGTCTTCGCTCAAGGCTTGAAAGACATGCATGTACCACAGGAATTGGTGGGGAACCCCCACCGCTGGGCCTTTATGCAGAATGTGAGTACACCACCAGAACCTTGGGAACCGGAGTCACCTCCCAAATCACCACCACGGGGGGCACCTACGTTTTCACCCCTTTTACCACGCCACCCCCTTTTACCACCAAGAGCTAAATCACCGCGACCATCACGACGATTAGCGCCCAAGGGCTGGGAGAAGTATTAAAACCAACAGCAGCAGCAGGACAGCTCAGTCATCATGTTTTACCTCACCCTACCCAGTAACAGCTCGGCTGATGTGTTTCCTGACAACACCTTGACCAAGTACGTGACCCAGTTACCGCAACCGTTGCATTTACCTGGACGCTGGGAATGTGGACTCGTGGATATCCAATACCCTTACTCGTGGTACAACGTGCGAGCCAATGAAGTATGGTACGAGGTGACCTACGAAGGACAAGAAACTCGACTCAAACTACCCGAAGGTCAATACGATACACCCAAGGCGTTCATGGGTGGACTGAGAAGTCTGATGCATTATAAGTCTCTACGAGACGTCACGAATACTTCAAAACCCATCAAATCTTTCCCCTTCAAAAATCATGTGGACTTCGATTACAACGCACACAACGACAAGGCCAATCTCACGCTCAGCCCCAACGTAAGTGTCGAACTCAGTCCTACCCTACAGCAAATGCTGGGTTTCAATTACCAGGGGTACGCTGGCCCCACCGGCGAGATAGGCCACATCCCGATGGACATGCGTGGTGGTATGTATGGCCTGTACGTCTACTCGGACGTGGTCGATGCACACATTGTCGGCGACAGCAACGTACCTCTACTGCGCGTCTGCCCGGTGAAAGGCACGTATGGAGCTCAAGTCACCCACAGTTTCAGGCATATCGTGTATCTACCGGTCAGTCAGACCGATATTAGCTCCATCGTCATCGATATAAGAGACGACACGGGACGATCGGTGGCATTCGAACGAGGAAAAGTGGTGCTGACACTTCATTCCGTCAAGTCCGAGCGGTTCACTTTGCATAATGAAGGTGCCTTATCAATGCCATACAGCCAGTTACGTCGATCATTACACCAAACAGGCCGGGGGTAACTTTCCTGTCTTTGCGGGTACACGCATGCAACGAGGACATGGACTGGGGAACATACTCGGGAGCATCGTCAAAACGTTTCTGCCTTTGGTGACGCGTGGGGTCAAAGCGATCGGCAAACAAGCGGTGCGCAGTGGACTGCAAGTGGCCGGTGATGTCTTGGGGGGTACGGCACCCAAAGAAGCACTGAAACGGCGGGCCAAAGAAGCGGGAGGCGTCTTGGTGGCCAAAGCACAACGCACCGTAGGGAATAAAAGAGCTGCCCCACCGAGACCACGCACCAGTCGACGACCGACCCAGCGACGACGCACATCGAAGAAGACAAAGGATATCTTTTCTTAAAGATGGCTTTCATCCATGCCGAGTCGTGTCCTTCTACCAACAGTGAATTTGATTTATGGACCGTCCCACCTACTCAGACCAGTGCCGAAGAGGGTCAATGGGTGGAACATCTGCCCCTTTCCAGCATTACAGCCACAGGCCCCATTGAATTCACCATCACCAACGCAGATACGACCTACCTGGATTTAGCCCATACGTACCTATATGTGAAAGCTAAAATCACCAATAAAGATGGGACAGTCCTGAAAGCAGATGCACCCGTGGGACCTGTGAATCTCTGGCTTCATTCGCTATTCCAGCAAGTGGATATAGCCCTGAGTGATAAACTGGTGAGCGCCTCGACGAACACGTACCCGTATCGAGCCTACATCGAAACGCTGTTATCCTACGGGCGTGACGCTAAAAAGTCGTATTTGACAGCCCCGTTGTTCTACCGAGATACCCCAGGCAAGATGGAAGCGAGTCCTGATAACGCCGGCTACACGGAGAGAGTGGATTTCACAGCAGAGAGTCAATCGGTCGATATGATGGGACGTCTGCATGCGGACTTATTCATGCAGGACCGATACCTCTTGAATGGAGTACCTGTCAAAATACGACTAGTGCGCGCAACGCCTGCGTTTGCCTTGATGGTCCCGAATGAGGACCTCGAGTATAACATTGTCATCCAAGAGGCAAGTCTGTTTGTACGCAAAGTGAAACCGAGCCCAGGTGTACAGTTGGGGCACATCAGAGCCTTGGAGAAAAAACCAGCCCAGTACCCGATTCGACGAGTACAGACCAAGGTCTTTTCCGTTCCTAAAGGCAATATGATTGTCAATCAAGAAAACCTGTTCCTGGGGGATTTGCCCAAGCGTTTAACCCTAGCTTGTGTGGAGAACGTCAGTTATAATGGGACACTCTCGAGGAATCCGTTCAATCTAAAAGCGTTCAACATCAATTTCGTCAACGCCAATAAAAAACTGCATGAAAACCCAAGTGAAGTTCGAATATTTATTAACCCTATCTGGCCTGGGCTTTTTGGGACCTGTCCAGGCCTGGGGGGGGGCCGAAATGGCCCCCCCTAATTATTTTTCTTACCCCTTCAGCTAGGGGGCTGAAACTTATTACACTATACCCTTGGGTCAAGCTCTACCAGAAAATGTAAAAAAATCCAAGATGGCCGCTTTGATGACGTCATAGTGACGCCATTTTGAAAAACGGCATTTTTTGGTCGATTTTTGAGTAAGATTTTCCGAATTTTTTATTTTTGCAATTTCTCCACAAAAACTGCATGAAAAATTAGTAAATATTAATGTGATATGAAATAAAATAGTTTTTGCTCACTTTTCATTGCGGAAAAGCAGAAATTTTGAAGAAATATGACAAAAACATCCCTTTTCTGGTACACCACGTGGCCGCCATCTTGAATTTACCCATGATCCTCTGCTCGGGGGGTTATGAAAATAGGCTCAAAATGACCCCAATAAGACAAACGATAAAGTCACGGAGTTTCAGCTCTCCACTTTTTGCCGTTCCGGAGATAGTGCAGAAAGTTTGGTAGGGGGGGCCATAATGGCCCCCCCCCAGGCCAGGTAGGGTTAAGGTGAACAAGTGAACAAGAATGTATGTACAAGTATATAAGAACGTTGCAAACAAGAATTGAGGTGAACGTATGTATAGAGAGAGAGAGAGAGAAATAAAAAGTGAAGTATATAACAGTTCAACCGAGTCATCGCACTGACGTATATCGAGTACTTATTCAAAAGAATGACAAACAAGTTCATGGTGTAATGTATATATAGAGAGTTATTTAGAGTCCAAATATGTATGTCCATTAGAAAAGTCCGGGTATAATATATGTTCACAAGTCCAGGTAAGTGGTACTGATGCCATCGGGAAGCACTTTACGTTTCGGGTAGAAAAATGTGAAGGCATCTCGTTTCTGGATGTAGGTTCGCATCTGGTGGTCGACGACCCGGAATCCTCGGTTAGTGCCACTCGCACTGGTCTGGCTTTGGAGTACGTCCAGGTATAAGGCTTTGTCGATGGCGGGGTCACGCCGGTTGACTCCTTTGCAACTGAACTTATTGTTTCCATCTCCATCGTAACAGAAGTAGGTCTTGGACGACAGGGCGATCATGGCATCTCCGCTCCACTCCAGCTTAAACAGGCCCGGCGTCCGCTTGTCGTACTGGTAATGGTCACGTCGAGGTAGCCACTGGTCCCGTTCCACCTCATACTGTGCGCGTAACTCAGGTTTCACCAGGGACTCCCAATCCGCATTAGAGACGGCCATGTAGGCAGAGTCCGTGTCCATTTCCATGAGTTGCCAATCGGATGGGTCGAAATACACACCCATGAAATCATAGAGGAACTGGAGCATCCTCAGTTTGGCCACCTGGTATACCATACATCCAATTTGGAGGGGCAGGTTGTAACGAATGACCCTTTTGGCTGAAGAGATTTCATAGGTATCATCATCGATGACGTCGACGGACCGAAACAGAGGCGAGTTGATCTTTTTGCGGGCTTGTTTGGTTGTACAGATATTGACGTTGACGGGCTTGTCTTGGTTGGTGACCGTTTTTCCATAGTAACCATTGCCTGTCAATTTCCAAGATTCACCGATAATGGCCTGACTAGGATCTTGATCCCCTTGACGACGGGCAGACGTCACGATGTCGGCATTCCGCGCGAAACAGGCATTGGGTACGTACTGAAGGATTTGGTACACGCGCGTCACTTCGAGGCCATGGCTCATGTACCACTGTAGCAGAGGGTACCCAGCAAGATTTTCTCTGCCCACATACTCCCAATCAACATTCGACGAGGTTGTTTCAATACGTCATGTTCCTCAGCATAGGCGCCCATGGTCTCTCCAATGTCAGTCCGACCCACCAGCGTGTTCTTGAAGATAGGCGGGCACTGGGCGAAGAGGGGCTTGAGATGGTCGGGAACATGCAGGTCGCATTCCACAAATCCATACAGGGTCCCGGAACGAACGGCGTCGAAAAGCTGTGGCAGGGTCAAGAGTGGTCGGCGACTCAACGGGTACTCGCGCGCTTTAAGGAAGTCGCGTAAGTGTGGGAGGGTCTGGCACATGGTGTGAAATTCACACTCCCATAGTTCGATCAGATCGTCCCCCAACTCTTTGACGTAATCTCCATTCTCCACCACTTCTGCTCGTAATTCTTCTGCTGATTTCCCACGTCGTTCGTTGAAGCGTCCAGCGCTGAAAGGACATTGGTGGCCGTGCCAATAACACCCATAAAATTGAAATACGGTCGGTGTTCCTTGTACAAGGGCAAACCCATCGACGGGGAGTCGACGATCTCCTATGCGCTTCTCTGTGGCGTTGGTCTGATGGCGTATATAAATTCCCCGTCGATCGGCTTCCCAATCCAACCACTGGTCAGCGAGATGTTTGTACGGCGTACGTTGAGGTGTGAAATGTTGACCGTCTGCCCACCAGCGCGTATAATGCCCGCTGGGCATGGGTTGGGCGAGAGACCACAGGTACAGGGCATTAGCGTCAAATCCAATGATTTTGGCACATGGTTTCCCACCGGGAAGAGTAGTGACATCCTTCTCATGGTAGCGGTGAAAAATAAGGCTAGGTCCGCCGACGATGTTCTGTTTTAAACAATCGTACATGTCCTCATCTTTTTGTTGTATCAGTGAGAAGTAGGTAGGACACTCTTGGAAGAGATGGCGAAGCGCGAGACCCGGTAAACTCAAACACTCCTTGAAGATGTCGACGTGCATCTCGCGACGAAAGAGTTGAACCATTTTCTCGGCCGCTTCGAGGAAAGGGACCACATCTAAGTTGTTATACCACACCAGGAATTCTCGCAAGGTCTGCATGTGTTGGTCATTCCATACCTGCTGTAGTTCCCGGTACGTGTCTTCCGGACATTCCACTTGCTTGAGATCGTCATAGAACGCGTCCCGGGATGGCAACTGTGTTTCCTCCAAGCGGTCGAGCGTCGATATGTAGGTGTAAGGGAACCTCCCTTTGGTTTGTGCACAGTCA
>JAVTVY010007599.1:0-48596 GCA_036873755.1 Hanleya hanleyi | reverse complement strand
CAGCACAATGGTTACCCGTAACAGCTACTACTCGCATTGACTGTGCAGGGATGATTGTGGCTTCCCCACCTGCCACTCGAGCAAAACCAAGTATTTTCTTAGACTCACCCGTCCTTTTCAGAGCGGAGGTCGGCAAAAGCGACGGGCACTCATTTAACACATTCATGCCAAGTATTCCCGGAAGTGCACCATCAGAGGACGAGTCCTTTACTACCAGAACCCCTCGTCGCGGTATCTTATGGCCACACACCTCCATATCCATCTCCAGATAACCTATATAGGGTATTTCTAGCCCATTTGCTGCACGGAGAGTCAGCCATCCATTGGTTTGCATCAGCTCCAAGGAATTGAAATGTTCGCGAAAAAATGACTCGGTAATCATGCTGACCATGGATCCAGTATCCAGTAGGCATGGTACAACCACTCCTCCCATAACAACGTCAACTGCTGGACATGTCCCGATAACCCGTTGCACCACCTCAGGTTTTGGGGTGTTGCAATCGTTAATGTCCTGAGCACTACTTGACTGTACAGTAGACACATCCGCTCCGGTCCTTTGATCCGAAGTTTTTGGAGTTAAATCATTCCTCACATTTCCACTCTTCTCTGCCCTCGCACGCTTTGGAAGTGGGCATCTACGGGCAAAATGTCCGAGCTGATTACAATTATAGCACCGACGATCACCGTTTGAGGTGTTCTTAGGAGAACTATGTTGTGTATTGACACTCTTAGTTAGTTCCTGGATTTGCTGCTGTTGTTTCTCAATAAGCGAAGTAAGTCGGGAAAGACGATCTTCTATTGGGTCGGCTGCTGCCTTAGCTGATGCCTCATTCACGGTAGTCTTGGTAGTCTTCACCTTTGGTTTGACAGTTTCCTCCTCTTCTTCCTCTGCCCATCGCAGGGCCTCCTCTCTGAGGTCGAGGAAGGAGATATCAGGGTGCTCCCTGATAATGCGTTTCAGGTGCCTTCGTAGTGATTTATCTAATACATTGTCTGCAAACTGATCGGTGAGGCACTTTTCTTTGTTTGGCACACATCGTGCGTCCGCTTTAACCACCCTGTTTATCAGGTCCAGTAGGGCAAGTGAATAGGTCCGTAAAGTTTCACCGTCTCTTTGTTTTCGGTCATAGAACTCCCTTTGTAGTCTAGCAACTCCATGCTGCGAGCCAAAAGCAGATATCAAAGTCTGAAGTATTTGCTCTGGATTGTCTTGAACAGACTGTGGGCGATATCTAATTTCTTCTCTTGCCTGTCCTTCCAGGTGGGCAGTGATAAAATCCACCTGTTCACGGTCACCAAGTGATCTCGCACTCACATACGACCTAATATCCTCCACCCAGTCCTCTATCCTGACCTCTGTGTCACACTTTGGCCGACCTGAAAATATCTTGATCTTGCGATCCTTCGGTAAGCAAATCAACCTGTTGCCATGTCCAGGGTTCCGGTCCACTTTCTGCTCCAGCTCTGTTGAGCGGCTCTTCTCCTGGGCCAACTCCTCCTGTAGAGACTGGATCTGTGCAGCCAACGTCTGCAGTGTGAGCGCACCACCACCGGATCCCTCATCAGCCATGTTGATTACCACCAACCAATTCTCAAGTGTCCCAGGACTGTTATTTTCACTCTACTATCAGGTAGGACAGGACTGGTTCCTTAACACATATGTCAGTACAACAATTTCACAATCTGGGAACATTCACAAATTTCCCCCCTGTGGTAGTACTTCTAGTTTACCACTACTCATTTACTCTGGGTTAGTGTCCCCAGTGCGGAACCCAGTGCATAAATTTGACAAGTTTGGGAACACTCACTAATTCCCACCTGCGGCAGTACTCCTAATTTACCACTACTAAGCGGTTTGGCCTTGTTCCCTAAACAAGAGCATAGAAATTTAGAATTGTGAAACCCTACTTCAGCATTGCACTGTATCACAATTGGGTACATACTACTTCACAGTTACCAATACCCTCACTAGAATAATTTGCAAGAACAGTTAATGGTACAATGAATGCATACTAGACATAGCCCATATGTTAAACCTATATGCATGCATATTATCAACGACAGGGCATTTACCATCAGGAAACACTATTATCATGTGCGTGTGGTAGTAGAATGGGCAATTTCTGGAAATATCAATTCATTTCCCTTCAAGGATATAATAGTGCCAAAGTGCCCTAATATCTGAAATACCCAAATCAAGTGATCTTTTTCCTCAAGAATAGTTCATAGTTCTGCTTTTTTCTTCTTTTCTATTTTTCTTCAAATCAACAAAGTTCAGTTCATATGCTTCTTCGGTCTCTGGATACACCAAGGGCGAATAAATCAGTTTATTTCAGAAATCTGTATATCGGCAAAATATCACTCACAAATGTGACAGTTCATTTTCTTCTGTGATCTTGACTGACGAGATATCACCCGCGATGTAAATAGTTCAGTTTATTCATGAATTTCTGTCGACCAAGAAAAATCAATCAGTTTATTGACTAGTTCACATCAATGGAATACTTCTGTGGATGCCGGTTTCTCTCCACCATCACCCTTCTCACATCATCGTTGCGTCCAGGCACACTGTTCCATAGGATACTCGCCATCCTACCGGCGACGCCATTTGTTGGCCTTCTGTAGACCGCTGTAGCCTATATTCATCAACACAACACAGCAGTTCCATCTCTGACCATCATTTATTACATTCGTATGGCAAGGCTTTTGGACAAGTGTACATGTAGTCAGGAATTCATCCCCCCCGGTAAGGAAAAAGGCAATGGCAGACCTATTGATGCGTCCTTGCATCATTACACCACAATCCGCAGATTACATATGCGTCACAGTAATCGACCTAGCTGGTCTATCCGGGTTTCAGCAGTTACCCAACACACCGGAACGTTCCACACGTATGTTCCGCTAGTTTACAGCATAATGACAGGTTGTACACGCTTGAAATATCTCAAAATATAACAGTTTGGTTCCGCTAAAATCAGCTGTTTCATTTATCTGCGCGGGAACCGGATGGAAAGAAATAACATGGAAACTGCGCCACCTGGCGATAATAAAATAAGGGAAATCACTCTAACAGTATTTTGTGGCTTGAGCTAGAATAACGATTCAAGGGAGGCCACTCTAAGGGTCATATTCAAAAGAAGCCCACATTTGATAACACCATCTAGCGATATCCATGAGGAATAACTTTTTGGCATAACTCAAACTGGATATTTTAAATAACAACAAATTGAACAAAATAGACAGATGAAGAAGTGAATCAAAGAGTGGATGAAATTCTGATCATGCATACATCTATCTAAAACTTTAAATGTCAAATGCAAAGGTTTTTTAATTCTCTGTTTTGCATTTAATATAGGTTGAATAATATTAGAAATACCAGTATATATCTACTTCACTGGGATTAATTCAAATTATGTTGTTTGCCAGAATCTTTTTTGAAGTTGGTACCCCTAGCTCAGCTGATTCAGATTTCAGAATTCAGAAACGTCATCGCTTATCTTTCCTTGATTGTGACATCACGTCAAACCAGCTACCCAGAGATTGAACATTACAAGTATTGATGACCGACCAGGTGGTCTGATGTGACGTCACAAACCAGCATAAAACAAAGGCAGATAGGCGATGAGGATTTCATTGCTGAAATCGGCCGAGCTTAAGATACGGTATCAAAGCACTTTCAAAAGCTACCAGGAGACATACTACTTCAAACAAAAGCAAAAGAAGTAGTAATAGGCTGATATTTCAAACATTAAATGGCCCATGAAGAATATTAAAAGGAAAATATGAAAACCATTGCATTTCACCTTTAACATCAAGATAGTACTTGTCTGTTCTGTTCAGAAAACTTTGAAATACCGGTACTTGATATTAAGACTGCCTGCAAAGTTTCAGAAAACTCTGACATTTATTTCAAAAGTATTAACATATATATGTGAAGCTTCAACATCAAAAGAGAAAGTGTTGGTTGTGATCACAAAACCACAAAACTTTACCACGAAAATTGAATGTAGACTGTTGACACCAGCAAAGCAGCCAGCCAATCAGTCTGCCAACCAGACTTTATTAATCTATCTGAAGAACAGATTCCATCTCTTCAAAACTGACATGCTAGCTGCCAAAATGGAATTTTGCCTCCTTTTTTTTTTGTCAAACAGTGTCAAGGTAAAATTTGTTTGTTTTTAATATAGGCCGTACCAAAAATGGATAAAGTTAATGGCAAATGCTCTTTCATAATGATCAGGGTTTTACATAATGCAATATGTCCACCCTACTGAATCGACAAGTGTGATTATAGGTGAATGCACCAGTCCATTTGTCATGCGACCATGAACTGTAGGTTGAATCACTTCACATTGAAGCCGCATAACAGCTGCAATGTTATAATGAGGCAACATGTGATTATATATCAGATATGTCGACAGTCCATTGTAGCTACCATTTGTCTTGGCAACAGTCCATTTGGCGAATCATTAGATCAGACGATGTGCTCTCTGTGCATCATTCACAAGTGCATGTTGACCTACAATGGACTGTCGATCGGTCCGATGATGATACAATGGACTGTCGTAATATCAGACAGACAGAGAATATACTATTAATGGTTCATATTCCTCTTAAACACACACAAGTGGAAGGAATCGAGAGATGAATGAGTCAGTGATACATGAGGCAGGTAGTAAGTTCCCACGTGTTCATTTTGTGCTCATTTCCTCACACTATAATTCGATGCTAATACCTACAATGGACTGTCTACCAACACCTAAAAACACCTCTCGCCGCAAAAATGTTTAAAATTTTTGTTAACTTGAAATAGTAATAACCCTACGTTTGGTGACAATATAGTACGATATTTCTCCTTCAAAATATGACTGGACACCAGTAACCATACCTGTCATCGATATGCTGAAAATCGTTCATTTTCGGCTGTGGTCACTGTCGTCTGGTCAGACACACGCCCACGCTTGATAACGAAAGCACTGGAAAACCTACCATTGACTGTAATTTGACACGTGACCGGCGGTTTTCACCTATAATCATACTTGTTGATTCAGTAGGGTGATGTCAGTCATAATCACAATCGTGACCACATGTGAGAGAACTGTTCCAGTGCCACTTTTATAACATTTTCCTCACTGAAGATCCCTGTTGATGGCAGACGTGATATTTTTATCATCACAGTAACCAGACATCGGGCCAACCAGTCCTTGATCTATTCTCTTACTGCTGAGCAAATATCAGGAAAGTAACAGGTTCTAATTTATAGAGATAATGTAGATTAGTTACTTTTCCATACTACTGCATCAAAACGAAATTTCAACTTGCTATGATTTTTTGTTATTGAGATATTGTGCAATTCCACGATATCACGGACAAAACTTTCAAAAATAAATTTCAGCTGTGGGCAAAGTGATGCATTCTGGGTAGGTACTTCAAGGTTCACAATTTAGTGCTGATAAACTTATTAACTGCTTGATTTTGAAAATTTGGCAGTTTAAATGACTACCAAAATTTTCAACCCTTCAAATGTACAAATTACTGTTATTTCACTGTTGATTCACTGTTGTGTTCATCTGGTTACAGCCAGCTGAACCAAAATGCTTTTGAACTTTTTATTCAAGACGTGTCCTTCTAAAACTGGTGGTTGAAAGAGCATATCTGCAACACTAGCAGAAATTGATAGGATAATCTTTGGTTTTGAGTAACATGAGTTACCGAAAGGGACAGTTTTTAGTTTTTATGGAAAATTCTTATTGAAGTTCTTGTCTGCTCAGATCATTTTTTCTGCCTTTGAGACACACTAAAAGAAATTATAGCAGTGGAATTAATATTTCATCCAAGCATCAATGTTTTTTTTCGTGAAGCTACTGAACTTCTTAACACGAGTTAACAAAATGGGGTCCTGTAGCAACCTAGTTGACTCGATTTGCTTACAATTACCCACAACTCCTGAATAATCATTGAAACGTGTATAACCTGGCATTCACATCTGTACAGTACTACAGGCATCTTCCATGTAAGCTTCGAAGTTGTCCGTCAAATATCAACCAAGATCTGGTTCAAACAGGAACTTATTGACTGATGTGATAAAGGGAGACAACTCTGTGGAAAGTCATTCAAACACGTGAAAACCTGACAGTGTACATCTACAAGGTGTAGTGAGCTATGGTCTGGACAAAAAATTACTGACAGGATGAAGGGACATAACTCTGTGAAAAACCATTGAAACATGTAAAGAACATGACTGCACATCTGTATGGTACTAAGCATCTTGCATGTAAGTTTCGAAGATGTTCAAATAGTGAGCGAGATATGGTCAGGACAAGAAAGTATTGACTGATGAGATAAAGGGCCATAACTCTAATAAAATCATCGAAATGCGTAAAAAAAAAGCTAGCGTACATTATAAGATTACAGATGAGGCACTGGTCTCGTTCATCCTGTCAAGGGATACTGCTGCTGTGAAGCACCAAAATTGAAATCACTGCTAATCCTGCTATTGGGGGACTGGTAACTGGTACATGTATGGCTGAGCCCGTTTCCTTAGTGTGGTGACCACTCTTAGCAAGCTGCATGGATACTGATGAAGGAGTTTCAGTGATGTAGACTGCTGGTGGGAATCATTGAAAATGGCCATTTTTGCAGGATGAGTTACTCTACTACAAATAGCATATGACCTTGAAACTTGGGTCAACCCGATGTACACAAATAGCCATGGCCACTATCAGTTCCCAGAAGTTTTAATAAGATTATACATGTAGCCTTCATGACGTTTACAGTCAGACAATACTATATAGGTCTTGAATTTCTGGCTGAATTGACCAATAATCATGTTGATGAAATTGAGATTTGATACCGATCTTTTATTACATTGTTCATGTTGTTTGAGACACCCGTTTCACACGAGAAACATGTTCCAGGAGACTGGATTGTTTCCTCTTTCATTCGGACAAACCATGAGTTACTGTAACATGAGTTCTATGTTTAGCTAAATGGAAATAAAATGGTGTTGCATCAGTTGTTCATGACAGGGACAATACACAGTCAAGACATTGTATTATAAGAAAAGACTTCAAATTCTCAGATTAATTGAATAGTAACAGAGGCTTTTCAGAGAAATAATGCACCCTCCAAGGGCATGTCCATTTACTGTAACATGAGTTACTGAACTTTGGAAGAAGATTAATTCAATATTATTGATAACATACTGTTGTTTGTGTAGAAAACAGGCTTACCAATTAACATTAGTATCTTGAAAAATACAGGTCTTATACAGGGGAGGGTACAGGTCTTATGTATTCTCCCAGTTTCAGAGCTGGCTGTAGCTTCTGATGTCATTGTAACACATTCTCACTGATTTCCACATTCAGTCTCCATTAACTATGATTGACACAGAAAGTGTTCATCTGAGCGCAATGGAAAATGCATCCAGTATGATATCATAGTATAAGCATAAGTTTAGTATAAGCACTACTTCAAAAGCACACATTACAATATGGTGTATGAAGCTGATATCAGGAGTCTGCCCTGTTTGGTAATGGACAATGTTGAGAGCCATTCACATACAAGTTTGTCACCAAGTTTTTCTAAGTAAATCAATCTGAGGGTGTATCTGATTTGTAATGGAACGCATTAGTAAAGGATAATCACAATCCATATTCCTTGTTCACCTGAGAAAGCCATACCATGACAGAGAGCAGGTCTGCAATGATGAAGATCTGTTGGGTTATTTTTATTGCTTCCATGACCTAAACTCCATATTTGAAATAACTTTGTCAGCCATTATGTGTTGTAAATTTCATCCCCTCTGGTGGGTTTGAATTAGATGTCCATATCCGGAGAGCGCAGATAGAGAGAGAGAATTAAGGTTTAATGTTGCATTCAAAAATCTTTCAGCTATATACATGTACAGTGATGAGACCTCATTTGAAGTTTTTGATAGTAATTCTCATCACGTTTGAAGCTGGTGGGTGACCATTTCATGTCCTCGTTTCACACATCCATGGAATAATGTAGGGCACTCATGTTCTATAATTCACAATATCAGTATCCGTCAACATCCAAGTTCAAGAAATTTGCAACCAACATCAGCAGGTCAGAAGTTGCTATCTGTCAATGTCCTGTCACAAAGAACAATGATGTCGCTTGCTCTGAAAATAAAAACAAAATTGAAGGTTTAGTGTTAGAGTGTAATTGGAATAATGAACTGAACTGCTTCAATGATATTTGGGTTAATGACTCTACTCAAATTTCAATACGGGTATGGTTGGGGAACCACAATGACATGTGAATTTAATGAGACACTAATGTACAGTGATCTGAGAAAGTGACAAAATGGATCTGTGTCGATCACATTTGAAAGTCCCCTGATTGGTGGACCATATGGTGACCATGTAAATTTATTATCATGAGCATAATCTGATAATTGCTCTAGAATATGGTAGAAACCGAAAATCATAATTAGTGAACATACTTTGACCCAATTAATTAGAGAAAATGTGTGTCAGATTGAGAAATGTTTGTAAGGGGAGGGGAGCGGGGAATTTGGCTTAATGTCACAATCAACTTGGTTTCACTCATATGGAGATGGTCAATTTGGTTGGTGGAGGAAGCCAGAGTACCAGAAGAGAACCATCGCCCATCGGCAAGTGACTGACAAACATCCACACATGGATGGACCAACTGAACTTGAACCCATGCCGGTTCAGCGGTGCAAGGCTAACCGTCCCCAGCGAAGCACCTTAGACAACTCGGCCACCGAGGGCCCCTTTGAGAAATGGGCGACTCATATTCAGTAGGCTGGCTTCTACATGTAATTCATTTTACCAGGTGTATGACCCAGACTGTGTCTCCTATTCAACTACAATGGTATCTTGTAAACTGGAATAAGAGCAACTCCAGCATAAGGTGATAATTTAGTCAGCCTTTTCTCGAAGCAATCTGCGGGTTGTAAAATCTCATTGGTCCCTGTGCTTTTTTAATATATGTGGGAATATGTCAATTACTAATACATGTAGTTAAAAATACTTTCCCATATTACAGCATAGTGACAAATGAGATTTCACTATGCACATATTGCTGCCAGGAGCTGCTCACATGTTCCAAGTCTGTTCATTGCTATTATGCCAATGGCGGAAAGGCTGATTGTCAACTGCCACAAGAACATACTTTGTACATGTATGTACTTACATTGTACCAGGATCAAATTTTAGGTTTTTCTCTCACTGAACAAAATCTCAGAATATTCAATCGATTTCCAGTTTAAACCACCTGAAAAATAAAAGTAAAATGATCACTTAGTCCACTTTCACTTAGGTGAAACTTGACTTTTCACGGTGAAGAAAAAGGAAATTACAAGCGTAATCCAATGACCTATCTCACAGTTCAGCATTTAGCACCAAATTAAAAAAAAAATCATACTAAACATAAACAAAGGCTTCCTGCAAGAGAGAGGCAGTCAACAACTTCCTGTGATCCTGGAAAGACATTTTTTGATGTTTCAAAAATATCAAATCCGCATTGTTGCCCAGTTGCACCATCACTCCCTCTCAACATTACTGGAGGGAGGGTATAATTAGAAGAGAGATATATGCAAACATTACTCTTCGATAAACATGTATGCATGAAGTTGACCAGATGCAAGATAGCCTATTCTAGTGCAAACATGGCATGGTTAGGCCATCCACAATAATATTGTTTCTAGTAACCCTACTTACCCATACATTTTGCAGTTAAAAAAAAATTTGTGTGGACATTTTATTTTATTTCTATATTATTCATTAGTACTCCATGAAATTGTGAACAATAAAGTCAAAAATTAACAAAATAAATAAAAGAAAGAAAAAAATACAATTCCTTCTTACCTACCCAATATTTAAAACACAAATATTATTGTGGATGGCCTTAGTCTCGGAAGATTAGATTTTACCACATTATGTATGCATTCTGTTAGCAGAGTATTTTATAACTTAAATTTGATCAGATTTTAGCATGTCAATTTGTAAACATGACTGAATGATGAATGGCTATCACTTTCAAATTTTTTTGGTCAACCTTATGGCTTGGCTTCCATGAAATTAATACTTAATTGAATTTGAGGAGAGAAAACTTGGGATGCAAGGAAATAACTGAAAATGTAAATTAATAACCTTACATATGAACCAGTGTCTAGAATATAATACCGTTTTATGTCAATTTTATGAATGTACTTCATGCGCCTCAAGGCATGAATGGTGTTAAACATACTTAGGCTGTGTTGGATAAATCTGCCCTTTCCACATTACTGCTTGAACGATGCTATCTTGGACTGCTGGCGGTCACAGGTGCACTGGCACTCATCGTGTGAGCTCCAGTTCGTTCTCATGAGGAGGGAAAGGGTTTTTCAACTATTGATAACTAATGTAAATATGATAATATGGATCAAATATTCCTACTACTATTACAGGAAAGGACCTGTAAGCCTACAGTACATAATTGATGATAATTTTGATGACAAAATTCACAAATGTTTTTTAAACATCTACTGGTTGGGAAAAATTTCTTGATTGAGGTATTATACCTTGATCGGGGTATTATATCTCAATGGATGTATACGGTTATGTCAACTTCAGTTTTTTATGTATTTATGGAAAATGCGGACATTCAGACATCCAAGAGGGCATGTATCTATCAACATCATCTGTGGCCTCACTGTTCCATGATTTTCACAGCAACTCATTTGCTTCATTTTATGTGACTAATCATTCCAATTAGACATTTTAATGAATTCAAATGATAAGCTTATATTATTATGTGAATGAAAATGGCATACTTCCATCTCAAGTTTATATGCAAACTGCAGGATGCAAGAGGCAATGCCTAGTTAATAATAATAATAAATCTAGTTTAATTCAGACACCGTGTAATCTGTAATTTAGCATAATTCAGACACCGTGTAATCTGTAATGGTATGTGCACTGGTTATTCTGACGCTTATGGCTTTATATGTCTGTGCCTGCTAGGAGATTGTGCAATGCAGTGGACAATAATGAATTTAATCTAATTTCTTCATCAGTCAATGGGCATGATGGGATAAACCTTGCCATCATATACAGATTTTGTTTGCACTGCACATTGTTTTTAAATATAGCATTTTAAAATGTTTTTATCTTGGAAATATAAAGTAGTTGATTCAAACGAATAGTCGCATGAAAAGACGCCATGGGTTTCTGTGAAATTAAGTAAAGAATAAAAGCCATCGATGTTGTAACAGATCCAAGTCCTATGAGCTGTTTGTGAATGGTTGCATGCATTTCCCATAAATATATATATAAACTCTCGAGGTAAACCCCTATACCACGATCAAGGAGTATATAATTCCTCAATCAAGGTATTTTCCCCAACCTATTCTACAAAACTATTTCACAAGTTCTGCGTCAAATGACAACAATCCTGTTATAAATTTAAAACCATGTTACCAGTACAACCCCCTTGCAGGCCTGCAAGTGGCTCACAGTGAAAATATAAGAGGAAATTTGCAAAAATATAGGAGAAATATAGGAATTTTCTGAATAAATTATAGGAAAATATAAGAAATAAAGGAGTGAGACAGGTCTGTGCTACACTGTACAACTCATGTTCCAAACTCGGTAGTTTTCTGGTGCTCAATCAAATTACTTCGTTCCAAACTCGGTAGCTTTCTGGTGTTCAATAAAATTACTTTCACTGAATGCGGGCGTAGTGGTGGAGTTTCAGGTCACCTGTTCTGTTGTTTGATTCAGCATAGAGAGATTGAAATGTTTTCATATTTGCCGAGTGAAGCGAGGAAGTTTTGAGTAAAATATGGGAAACTAGATAGGGAGGACTCAACAATATAGGAGGCACTTGAAGGCCTGCCCTTACCACATGCCCCTGTAGGCTGCAACAGACAGCAGGAATGATATTAAGTATCACCGCCTCCCCTAATTCAACAATTAAGCTGAACCCTACTGACATTTAATTGTGTAATCTTTTTTAAATGTCAGTATAGCTTGTTCAGCTTGTTGAACTACCCCTACCCCCAGCCCGCCCAACACTTTCAGGTTCAACACTGACCGTATAATACTTCATCATAATATAATTGACTCACCTATGACTGCGTGTTCGGAGATCCTTTCAGCTGATAAAAAAAAACAGGCATTGATGTAGTCTGTCCATGCACAACAACAGTCGAGAAATGTGTTGTCGAAACCCGCTGCTTGCAGAGATGGTAGTTGGGTTCTCTATATTTAAACAGTGATGAATTTCCCTGTAGATCCAGATAAACGGCACACCGTTTCATCTTCAAATGCTTTTACCGATTAACAAAGTCATAGTGAGCGGGGGAAACCAACTTAGGGCCGATCTCAACCACTCCGCAGCATCGACCTTTTACGAGCACATGCTGTTGTTGTTGTTGTTCAGCCTGTTGTGGCGCGTATTACGAATTTCGTAGCCTACGTAAGGTGGAGATTTACGGTGACCACTACGATGACGTTCGTGAAAGCCGTGTAAGCCCATCGTATATTTGATCGTAAACTTCGTCGTAAGTCTAAAGGTGACCGTAACTTACGAAGTTTCATGCAAGTGTGCCCAGGCCCCTATTGTAGAGGTAAAGTCCGTGTTCCGCTTTTTATATTTTTCATTTTACATGTACACACCCATGACTTGATAGGCAGACCCCGATAAGCCCGGGGACCGATATTAGCCCTTTTGAACATGGTTGATAGGAGTTTTCCCCTATTGTAGGGGTAAAGTCCGTGTTCCGCTTTTTATATTTTCGGGGACAAATCCTCATTTTACTTGCACCCACCCATGACTTGATAGGTAGGCCCCGATAAGCCCGGGGACCGATATTAGTCCGTTTGGACATGGTTGATAGGAATCACGAATCACGAATCACGAATCATATCACGAATCGTTAGATTCTTGGTATGTGCTTTAGAATAGGTTAACCAGAAGACTATTCTGTGAAGTCATGTGACGCAGTCAGTATGTCAGCACCTCTTCCCACTTCCCTTATATGTGTTGTAATTTTTTCCTGTATATGGCGAGATTCTGCTGGTGGACGTTTCGTCCCCGAGGCCCGCCCCCTGTACAGACCTTTTGGTCTTTGATATATGTTGGCATTTTGTGGGAAGTTGATGCTGGGTCGACATCGGGCCTTGCAGGCTAGTCTTTTGTGTTAAATGCCGTCATTTACATCTGACGACGATACAGCTCACCAATCTCCAATGTACGAGTTGTCACAGCGAAACAGCTCACCAATTACCAGTATACGAGTTGTCAGAGCATTTCCATCATAGCTCTCTAGATTTGTATCTAATACCGCTTATGCCGGTGCTAGGGGCCGTGTGGTCATATCATCCAAGTTGCCACATGAACAGGTACAATAAAAGCGTCCTGAGATACAACACATATCACGAATCGTTAGATTCTTGGTATGTGCTTTAGAATAGGTTAACCAGAAGACTATTCTGTGAAGTCATGTGACGCAGTCAGTATGTCGGCACCTCTTCCCACTTCCCTTATATGTGTTGTAATTTTCCCCTATTGTCGGGTAAAGTCCGTGTTCCGCTTTTTATATTTTCGGGGACAAATCCTCAATTTACATGCACCCACCCATGACTTGATAGGAAGGCCCGGATAAGCCCGGGGACCGATATTAACCCTTTTGGATAGGGTTGATAGGAGTTTTCCCCTATTTTAGGGATAAAGTCCGTGTTCCGCTTTTTATATTTTCGGGGTCAAATCCTCAATTTACATGGAACCACCCATGATATTATGGCGCTGGAGGAGCGCTTCACTTTGACACCGATTGGGTCAACCACCCATGATTTGATGGCCCTGGAGGAGCGCTTCACTTTGACATCTCACTCGACCCAATCGGTCCACCAGGGGCCCCTCTCGCCCCTGAAGATTGCCGAACATTCCAGATGATTCTCACGAAAACCCGCGTATTTGAGACTACTTTCTGTCCGCGGAAGCTTCTCCCCACGACCGCATCACCGCCAAACAGCATCACCGCGGAGGATTACACGCCTCCATGGCAACCACTTGACCTGCGCAGAACCCACACCTGCGCAGAAAGACCTGCGCACACAGACCTCCCCACTCCCAGAGGGGGGGGGGGGTTCTGCGCATGCGCAGTGAAGCGCCATTCCGCTGAAGAGGTCTCAATATACTACTAACGAATCAACGATTCCCTGTTGGATAAATCCATGGCACCGCGAATGGATGATAATTCTGAGGAAACGATACTAAAGGAAACTTTTCATTGGCTGATTATCTAGGGGCCCTAGATATTATCTCGGGGTCGAAGATAATTGACCAATGAGAGCCTGCCATTCTCGTACCATAGCCCACTATACTGCTTTCTCATTGGACAATCATCTAATGGCCCGAGATAATTCAGGTGATGCGAAAGAAGAATAACTTTTATTTTGAAGGCCAGAAAAATAAATAAAATCCCTTTTTCACTGACGTAAATAAGAAAGGCAAATTATTTTTTTTTCGAAGACCGAAAATATAAATAAAATTCCTTTTTCACTGAAGAAGAAAACGGAAAATTATTTTTATTTTCGAAGACCGAAAATATAAATAAAATTCCTTTTTCACCGAAAGGAAAATTACTCTCTTTTCCAAGACCTAAAAAATAAATAAAATTTCTTTTTCACAAGTTTTGAGAGAAAAAGGAAAATCGTTGTGTTTTCCTGAGGGTGAAAATATAAATAAAACGCATGTCCCTTCCACGGTTCCGTAATGGGATGAACATTCGAAACCCTTTCTTATTCTAAAAGTAATATGCTAATGTTGTTGTAAACACCGTAATAACCAGGCATCAGTGTTCAGCTGTAGTGATCTCCGCTGGGGCTAGTATCTCTGAGCTCAGGAAGAGACACGACCTCTCAGCTGAGGAGAGGGTTGCTATAAAAAGTTGCACTCACGGGACCACAGGCCCTCAAAACAAGAGTTTTGGGAGGTGTGGGCTGGGGTATACCCCGCAGAGCAGATCGAGTTCCGCTGCCGGGGAAAAACGGAAGGACCCGCACCCAAGGCCCTTGGACGCGGCCGCCAGCTCGCAACAAATTATAGATAATATTGACCTGAATAAAAATAAAAAAATAAATAAAAATCTGGAATTGATATCTGGTGTATCGTGTTATGTTGTTTCGCCTCTGACCTCTAGTCCGAGTCCGGTACAGACGAGGCGCCAGTTCCGACCCACCAAATTGAAATTTGCATCTGTTTCAGAAGGAAATGGTTTGATTGGCATATTCATTATCTTGATCGCCGTACAATTGTCCACAGCCTTATTAACAAACTTAGCTGGGGATAAACTAAACTACAGGGGAAATAAAATTACATTTCTTAATGAAAGGTGTCAGTTTCGACCTACTGTCGCCAGTTCCGATCCATGACACTGACCTTTGACCCAGATATAAACAATACAATACAATATACAATACAATATGTTTATTGCACGACTCGTAAAATGGTACAAGTATGGCAAACAAAACAATATAATTACTATGGTACTTTAGCAACGTAGTAATTATTAGTTAGTATGGTTTGAACCAACAGTGTGGGTTAGTAGTAATTCTAGGACATAACATAGAAGTTGCCAGTGTGTTGATGTATAAACTCTAATTAAGGAGTGTCCAGCCGGTTTTTTGATGGAGGGTTAAGGTTGAGCCTTGACTGGTACATTTGGTGTACCAGTCTTCCTATTTTTGAAGCATGGTCTCTGTGGGGATTTAGTATAGATTTAACTTTTATAATTTCCGGATGGGGTGGGAGTCGGTTACTGTGGATAATTTGGTTTATATAATCTCTGCGTTTGTTATGTCGAGGACAGTATAGCAAGAAGTGTACTTCATCTTCTACTACATTTTGGGTACAGTAGCGACAGATCCGGTCACATCTTGGGGTGTTTTTATACCTACCGGTCTCTATTTCGAGTTTGTGACAGCTGATTCGTAGTTTTGTTATTGTTCGTCTATGATCCGGGTTTTGTATATTTTCTAGGTAATCCTGCAATTTGTATTCTTCATATATGGTTGAGAGGAGAGTCAGTTTACCAGATTGGGTGTGCTCTTGAACTTTTTGGAGGAAATAGTTTTTGTAGTCTTGCTCCAGCTGCAATTTTATTCGATTGTAGTACCTATTCTTCTGAAACTTAGTCATGTTTTTTATATCACCAGTTGCCAAGTTCGCCGCATTCTTGAACTTGGCAACTGTTGTTTTCCAGTTCTGGTTACCAGAGGCATAAGCATCTTTAAGAAGTTTATTTTGTGTGTTTTGGAGTCGGTCGTCGTATTTCAGAGTAGCCATGAGGATGTCGAAGTAAAGGGGAAAAAGTCCAATTTCTGCTCGGCATGCAAGGGAATGTGCCCGACGAGTATGGCAGGCGATCTGTTGCAATATTCAATTTTTCACGTTTTTATCCTTTTAATCATTTTATACATTCAAAAATCGAGCAATTCGTTCAATTTTTCGAATATTTTTTACGAATATAGAATATATATGTTCAATAATGTTTTATATTTTCAATTCAAGCGATATATAGTATATATAGCATTGAAACTAAGTATTCAATCATTGAATATAATTATTCATTGATTGAATACTTATATTCAATGATTGAATACTTACATTCAATGATTGAATACTTATACATTCAATGATTGAATACTTATATTCAATGATTGAATATAATTATTCAATGATTAAATATGATTATTCAATGATTGAATATAAGTATTCAATGATTGAAAATAAGTATTCAATGATTGAAAATAAGTATTCACTCACTGAATATTACTATTCAATCATTGAATATACTATTCAATCATTGCAAACAATAATATTTACATGTTCAAAGGAAATGATGAGATAGCTTTTACTTGACCAATGACATTATAAGTTATCCTGTCCCTGCTCGTTTGATACTGAATTTTATCCTGTTTCCTGGAGAAAATGCCACACGACCGCGAAGTCGCCAGGAAACAGGATAAAATTCAGTATCAAACGAGCAGAGACAGGATAACGAATTTATTTCTAAGAGCAGCTTTTTAACTCGGGAAAGTTGCGAGATAAAGTGGGTCTAAAAGTGGCTAATCAAATACGACAAAAGTGATAATGAAAACGGCTGAAGACGCGTCAAATATTTTGAAATATTCGGAATCATCATGACTTCTGCTCGAAATGATAAGTCAAAAGACCGCACATCAGTGCTAGAGTCTGATCGCCAACTCTTCGGCTGATCGGTCGAGGTTGGGGTCGAGTCGGCGAAAAGACGGCACAGTTTTCGAACCAAAAAAACGTCTGAAAATAGTCAACCTTGAATTAAACAACGTTTTCTAAGAATGTTCTCTATCTGCTAACAGTATTTTGATTCATGTAACCTAAAATAGTACACGTCAAATAAGAATAAACGCGAATATCAGGGGTAAACTTCCACATTGTACCGGCGCATGTGATCGTACCGAGGCGAGATCGTCGAAGCGAAGTCAAGCGTCAGGCGGCTTTCGTCGACTGTTACTCACAGTCACAGTACACTCCCTTTTCCATATATTCCAGGAACATTTTATCGGTCAGATTAAACAAAGTTGACATCCGACATATCCTTTATTTCCAGTTCTGTCCACTCCAGCTGCCATCAACAAACTGCGGTCAACTAGGTCAGCCAGTGCAGTTTGATATGTGTTTGTATCCCAACGGCACGTGACCGTTGTCGACCAATGAGAATTGAATATAAAATCCGAACATTGAATACTCCATTCAAAGAATTGAATACTCCATTCAAAGAATTGAATATTACATTCAAAGAATTGACCATTATATTCAAAGAATTGAACATTATATTCAAAGAATTGAACATTATATTCAAAGAACTGGATATTATATTCAAAGTATTGAATATTATATTCAAAGAATTGAACATTATATTCAAAGAACTGAATATTATATTCAAAGTATTGAATATTATATTCAAAGAATTGAACATTATATTCAAAGAATTGAACATTATATTCAAAGAACTGAATATTATATTCAAAGTGTTGAATATTATATTCAAAGAATTGAACATTATATTCAAAGAACTGAATATTATATTCAAAGAATTGAATATATATTGTGTTAAACTATTTATTTTCATTGAATATCGCTAGGTGCATGAAATTTTGCATTCAGAAACAGGATTATTATCTTCAAAGATAGGAGAATATTTTATTTTTTTGTCATAGAATATTGCAACATTCCGCCAGCCATAGACGAGAAGTTCCGAGGGCCATTTTACAAAATTTTAGTTGAATTTGTTCTGAATGTGTTTTATTTAGTTTTTCAATGCTAATCCAGAAATTTTGTGTGTTCTTGAGCAGTTTTTCCTCTAATCCCCATATTTCACAGTTATATAATAGAATAGGCTTAATTAAGGTCTGGAAGAGTTTAACTTGGATGTTTATTGGGAGTTCACTATTATTAGATACTTTCCGTATTTTATATAATGCCTTCTGAGCTCTTTTGCTTCAAGTCAAGTGCAGTGTCTATGAACTGGCCTTTGTCGTTCAAAGTAGTCCCTAGGTATCGGTAGGATTGAACTATTTGTAGTGTTGTATCACCTATCTGAACAAGTGAGAAATGACTACATTGTAGTCAAAACCTGCGGCAGTGGCAATAATACAGTGAAAGGCATATCAGCGGAGATAGTGGTAAATGTAGAACAAGCGCCATCTGCCAGTGTTTTCATGCCAAGGGAAGTAATTTTCAACTTCTAACCCACAATTGTAGGAATTGCGTAATAGGTCTGATACAATATATGTATATTCACTTTCCCCGTTCAAAATCCAACGGTTTTGACTAGTCCGTGCCGTCTATTTTGAATTGACAGACGAAGTCACAATGATCGCTTTGGCAATGTCTTGGTACAAGTATCATGTATGCCAAGTTTCAAAACATTCGGTTCAGCTGTTGCTTTTTGCAAATAAAAAAAGCTTTCAAATATTTGGAAATCCAAATAAATTTCAAGGATTTAATCGTAGCGCGAAAATCGACGCGCTTCAGTCACCCTTCTCGCTTACTTTGCCGAGCAAACTGGAAAATTTATATTTCCTTAAGTTAATTTTCAATGAATTTAGTATCAGGTCCATCTCTTTGATCTGTGAAACTATGGAAGGGGGTTGAAGGCTTTACCCAACTGTCCAAGGGGCATAGTTACACTTTTCACTATTCAAATTGAGGCCTGTGACAGTATTGATATTTGATTAGAATAATTAATTAAGTTTCTGCATTTACGTGTGTTATCATCTGCAAACTGAATACCTTGACACTCTTTTCCATGCAGCAAGTCAATGGTTTGCTCCTTCTATATAAATGATTAACTATTTAATTCTTAGGAAATATCATCTCATGTTCGACCAAGCCTTTTTGAATGTTGCTTATTTTATTAATTTCTTTTTTTAAAAATAAAATTCTGCAAATAAGAAACATTTCTAATCAGTATCTATGGATATCTCCCTATACTCAATTCGCGAATATGTTTGTCACTAATTCATTCCGAAGGTGATTTATGTTCGAAATGTCAGGGCTAGTTCACTGAACAAGGTTTGTGTGCAAGAGAATTATGTCGAATTCTCGTTATTATCTTTTGGTACATCAATTATTGCATTCACGAAAACGGCTGCCAAGTTAAAGTCAATATGAAAGGCATCTAAGTATCAAACTCAAAAACTCCTCCGGGAAATAAGGCCCAAGCTTTTGACAACGAGGTCAAACAGATCGCTTTTATAGTCAGCATCTGCTAATATATGACGTAATTCCATTCGTAAAACTGATTGACAAAGTAACGTAAATTGTGAAGTGTAGAACCAGTAAATTCTAGCCGAAATGGGCTCTGACTTGAGAGAATGATGTGAAATGCAATATGTTTCTGCCCATTATCTGCTGATACACATAAGTATTGAATCCACGGGAGTGAATCTAAAGGGATTCTGAGTGCCGAAGAGGACGAGAACATCAATACCAGCGAAGCGAGTCCCTGGCTTGCGAGAATGAGGATAGAGAGCGTGTTCCGAAAGAGGACCATTCAAAATAGCCATGTGCCAAAGTTCATACTTGTAACTATGATGTATTGTTCGCTCATAGGGTTGTCTAACTCATTAAATACAAAATAGTGATTTCTGTATAAAAAAACCAGTTGCGCATAAAGTCAGTTTTGAGTATTATCAATGAGTCGGTTTCGCTAAGACAGTAAGTTCATCTCCAGTGATTGGAGGGTCATTGTTTCGATTCCCACAGAGGGTTAACTTATTCTTCCTTTCAAAACATATTTCCATATATGCGAATTGCTTGGGGGGATAAAGTTAAACATGATACCAAATTGTCATTTCTATAAGTTAAACATCTTTATTCGACGAAAGTTGGTGAGTTTGTCCCTAACTTCTGAAACGTAATTGTTGCGTTTGTTTTTATGATGCATGATCTATAATTTGATACCAAGTATTATTCAATGTTAATCATAATGACAATGCGTTGCTTATCTACTTCTTCACCAATTTGTGAATTATCTAGATTGGGTAGATAAAATGAGTTATAGATGTAGTTAACTTATTTTTCAACTTACTAAGGCAGTCGCCTATCACTGTATGCAAATTAGCCGAACCACTGACACGGTTGCGGCTCATCTTCCTTGGTATATAGTCAATTCAAGGATCTTAAAAATTATATACGTGTAATTACTGTTCAGTGAAAATGGTAATATCTGAAAACAATGACTGATGTGTCGATCGACAGCTTTTTTTTTAGCGTGTTGACGTAAGAGAATTGATGTCTGAATGGAATTCAACGAAGCAATAATTCATTCCACCCAATATAGTTGCAAATGAATTCAAATGTGCCTGAAGACAGGGTTGTCATGTGATATCGGAGGTTGAAAAGAAAAGTGTGGCAGAGATCACACTCTCTTAGCGCATGCGTATTTCAAAAAGTCACAAGAAGAACAAGAACAACAAGAACAACAACAACGCGAGCCTCTCGTAGACCTGCGTGCCGCAGGTAAAAACAGGAGATGAGTTCTTCTTCCGTTTTCGCTGTTGTAGAATCATTACTTTAGTTTTATCAGTATTTACGTTGAGATGCCAGGTGCTACAGTACAGTTTTAGTTGATTGAGGCTAGTTTGCAAACCACCCTCAGATTTCGACATTATTACCAAATCATCTGCATACATTAGGTGTGATATAGCCTCTTTATGTAATAAGGGCGAGTCATTTTCGGTGTGGTTGAACTGGAGGTCATGAACGAAAACGTTAAAGAGGGTAGGACTGAGGTTGTCTCCCTGGCGGACTCCCACCAAGCTTTCTAACTTAGGCGAGAGCGAGTTGTTTTGCTTAACTTGAAGTACTGTTTTTGTATGCATGTCTTTAATGAGTTTGTAGAATTTTCCACTAACTCCTATTCGAAGAAGCTTCAAGAACAAACCGTCATGCCAAACCGAGTCGAATGCTTGCTTAAAGTCGACAAAACAGAAGAATAATTTTTTCTTTTTCTTAACATAATTATCTATAAGCGTAGAAATAATGTAAAGATTGTCTGTTGTTCGACGATCTGGACGGAAGCCAGCTTGTTCTTCTGGAAGGATGTTACTTTCTTCCAGGAAGTTTGAGAGCCTGTTATTAAGGAGTTTAGTGAAAAGTTTGCCGAGACTGTTCAGGATAGTGATTCCCCTATAATTTGATACCTCTCCTTTGGCGCCCGTTTTATGAACTGGAACTATGTAGCCCTGGGCCCACATCGATGGGAAAATTCCAGCCTGCAGGATACAATTAAACAATTTGGTGATAGGAGAAAGAAGAGAGAGTTGCTCGTATTTTAACATTTCATTTGTTAGCCTATCAGGACCGGCTGATTTGTTATTTTTTAGAGTTTTAATAGCCGTCTTTATTTCACTTAAGGAGATTGGCTCAGAAAGATGATTATTTCCATGGTCAGACTGTTCCAGGGTATTTATTTCCTCTTTCACTTCACTATCAGTACAGTTTGACTGATTTTGGTGGTTAATGGTGTCAAAATGTTTGTAGAAGTCAGAAAGAGGTGGGCCAGATGCGGGATTTAATGTATCAATATTCTCAAGTGATTGTATGAGGGTCCAAAATTCTTTACTGTTTGTGCTGCCCAGATTTCTTAAATTATCAATGATAGTTTGTTTGTAGATCCTCTGTTTTCTTTTTACGAGTTTCTGGTAGTCCTTTTTAGTTTTATTATACGACTGCCGGAGTTGTGGATTCCAGGGATTACTGGAGAGTTGTTTGCCTAAACTGATCACTAGTTTACGAGTATCTCTACAGTCTTGGTCAAAATACGGTTTAGACTTTCGTCTTCTTTTATGGCGTTTGGGATTAGAGTTCAGTGATGCGAAAGAGCATGGGTTGAGTGATGAGATTGTTTTGAGGACTATATCAGTAAGTTGGCTATTAGCTTCGTCAATATTCAGTTGAGTGGCTGTGATATCCTTTGTCATAAAGTCGGAAATAGAGGTTATTGCATCTTGTGATAGTAGTGAAAGTTGATATTGATATTGGTTTTCAGAAGTGAGCTTAGGTAAGCGCGGGGGCACTGGAAATATTTCTATGGGAGTAGCATTTTGTTGTCTGTCAACACAGTAGTCAAGGTTACATGTAATTTGACAGTGCCTTGATAAATAAATTAGGGGTTTGATTTGCATGCACCAAATAGAGGGGAGTAGTGCTTCGCTACAGATGAACAAGTCGATAGCACTACTTCCTCTGCAGTCATGGTATGTATAATTTCCAAGGGTGTCACCAGGAGTTCTGCCATTGAGGATAGGTACCAGACCACTATTAAAAATAGTGCCGATCCGTTAACCCCCTTTAGGCAACCTCTGCCAGAGAAGTGAATTGTTTTCAATATTTTTTCTAGTCTCTGTTGCGAGGAATAATTGAAGGCCAGTGGTGGGTGATTGGAGTATGATATGTGTTTGGTTCCACTGTGAGTTTGATTTTAACTCAAGGCCTAATAAGGAGTTGCTGAGAGGTACTATTTGGCTGCCTGTGCACCGCTTTCTGAAAGCAGAGAAAAAAGCCAAAATTGTGACGTAATTTGTACGAGCGCTCATAACTCAAAATTTCGATGGGCGACCCCCGTCAAGAAGCCTGTCCGGTTGTAGCACTTGAATAAAGGTACGTCTTGCCGAAATATGGGAGTCTAGACTTAATTAATCAATCGGGGAGATGCAATTACGTTAGCAGCTTTTAACATTGTCGTCAATGTAAATTTTAATAGTGGTCTGGACCCGATACGCATCTGCGAAGAAACGCATAAGGAAAGAAGTTGTCTCCCATGTCTCAGGACCGGACCATGCAAATCTAAATTATTTCTGAACAACTGAGAATCAGAGACGTAATCCTCAGGGAGACCTATATATTCACTTGTGTAACGGCTCGGGATTCGACCCTTTAATACTGTAGACAATTTGAAAGTCAAGACTGTAATCTGAATATAGTCACTCTTTTATTCTCTGACACCAGATCACACACATATCCAACTGTACTGTAACACCAGACTGTTAGTTCGTTTACAGTGACACAGAGTTAATACAGTGGAGAACCTCTAATAGCTATAGTGTTCCAGTGACTTATTCAAAACTATACAGTGAACAGTGAAACAGAGTCAATACGACGAATACAGTGACCAGGGTAGTGCTTTGCAGAACAGGAGTGCACAACCTGCAATTAACCAAACAGATGTATGTCAAATATACAGTTGAAACTCACATATGGCTAATTTCACAGATCTTTATATAAACTGACCTAATCTACCATGGCTGAACACATGACCAAACCCCAATAGGTTACCAATGATCAAACCCTATGTTACCATGGTGAAACCCCTATGTATATACCCAATATATCCATGCCACACTACCAGAAGCTCACATGAGCTATTATGCACATAAAGAGGTTAATTACAAATGTACTTACTCTGCTATAGTGCTAACTGATAAGTAAGCGATATATTAATGCGCTGTTGGTATATAATAGTAAATGCAACATTAATGTAGGAAGTAGTTCACTTTCACAACATTGTGTCACCCCGATGCTTCCCATCGAACAGAAATGCCATGTATACCACTGCCTAAGACACTTAAACCCTGTAACCTTAACTCGGTGGTAATAACCTGTGGTTATAATAACTGAAATATTCCATGAAATACTATTAAAATAATTTGGCACATCAACAATGAATATTTGCTGGATGCAGGATTGGTTGAGACAATGTGGCAATGTTTATACATGTAATATCAATCAATTATCTAATTATCTCATTCACTAAAACAATTTCAATCAACAATTACATCTGCCAACTGGATTGATTATATCACTGGAATGGCACAGGCTATCATTATTTACTTCATTAATAATAATGGATCAGTGATTGTAAAACAATTAATTTGATTAACTGGATTACTGAATTACAGTGCGCATTATTCCATCAATATAGCTCAATCAATTAACTATGCTGACATGTTCACATAAACTTTACAATCATGTTTTAGTTCAGAGTTTGAATACTAAAATCCATGAGATTGACTATATGATCAAAGCACAATTTTACCTGTTCTGTCATGCCAGAATGAATACAACCCCATGTTAACTGCGACCAGGCCTGGCATGGTACACCAGTACCTATAACAATGCGATGATAACAATGTTCAAGCATTTGTTCCATAGAATGAATTTGTACATAGAACTTTCCAGGATATCAGTGATGCGTACGAACCCTGTATTGACTAATTTCCTTAAAATCAATCTCTAATGACATATAATTAATTTGATGCAATGCTATATATCCAGTCCATATATTCTATTAATCTTCATAAAAAGAATATGGGATTTACTCGGAAAGATAATTACACAAAAATTCAGTAACCTGCAGTACGCCTGTAATTGGATGTAATAATAATTCATAAACAAAATCTGACACTTCTAGAGTACTGCTGATTTACCACACAGATTTATCATACATTAAAAACATACCAGAATGGCTTATTTGCTATCAGTTCCGATCAGAATACCATGCAGTTATGGTGATCGCTATAGCTCTTACGTAACGCCAAATATGGTAATCGTCAGGTGACATACATTTCTATTTCTGGAAATTTCCGTCAAGTCAGTTACATAAAAAGGAGCTTCACAACAATTCTACTGCTAGTCAACCCGTCAACTTGCGCCATTTGTTGCACGGAGCAATATACATTCAAGTCGGCATGTTCTCAATTCATAACAAACAATACATTTATGGAAAATAAACAATTTCTGCACAAACCTGGGCAAAATGCGTCGTGACCGGAACACGAGGAAAACGCCGGCAAAGAGTTACAATTAAGGGGAAACAACTGCCAATATGTGACTGGCACCCGTCACACTTGTATCATTTGCTATGAAATTTTGCATTCCTTTTAATCGGGAGTTGAAGTCTCCCATGAGAAGGACATCTCCTTCGGAACTGAATTTGGTCAAACTATCTTCTAACTGAGCAAACTGATCATCAAAATAGGATGAGTCACCCGGGGGAATATAACAGGTAGAGATAAACAAATCTCTCCTACAGCCCAGAAACTTGGAGTCTAACTTAATCCAGATGGAGTCCGGTGTCTTCAGTGATGTGGATAGAGCTTGGTGAAGACACTTTCTATACAGGAGGATTATCCCACCAGCTTTCCTACCGGCTGCACACTTCCTACCCCTCGCTGGTACAAAAATATATCTAAAGTCCTGGAGATGGGACTGATCCATAAATTTCTTACACTCCTCTTGATCTATAATCCATGTCTCTACGAGGCCAATTATATCATAGTCCTTTAGATGAGCAGAAAATAAGTCATCTGCCATCTTGTTTTTCAGTCCGTCAATATTCCAACAGCTTAGATTCAACATTGGTATTTGTATGCTAAATAACATTTAAGGCGTAAGTATCAGTATGCTGTCTACTGGTGAGTTAAATGACAAAATATATGGTACAATTTGCGGATCATAAAACAGTTAGAAAATCTTTAACAGTCAATAATATCATAGGGGGTCACTCAGATATGATTGCGCCATTAACTTAGAAATACAGTGTAATGGAATCTAGCCCCCCCCCCCACAAATCGAATGCTCATATTTGGGCTCCATGCCTGAGTGGTACCCTATGGATGGGCAGTAACACTATTTTCATGACCGGAGAGTGATCATACAGTATTATAAATGCATTACTTTCAGTTTGTGATACTCTATACATTTGTTCTTTCAATTATTAATTTATCCAATTTATCCAATATTCTGGCACATTGATTTTATACTGGCACATACTAATTTATACTCACACAGACATGACAGAATGTATCAATTTCATACTGGTACATGTTAATAATCATATAAAATAATTCAGTTTACACTACCAGTGACACAGGATATTTCTCATACAGAATTAATTTTATGCAGGTATATGTGTCTATATTTAACTACTGTTAATATCGATCATGAGCATGATGATGAGGGAACATTCAGACTTTATCACTGTTAAGTCACCAGCATCCCCCCCCCCCCCGCCCTCCCCCACCCCTTCCTGGTTGACTGTTTAGGTCTGAATGGTTCCTGTAGGCAAATTATATTTGTTAACAATACTTCATATTTATATCCTGTTTACATCTGGTTGAATATATCACATATATACTTAATTAATGTGAGCCGTTATCAAACTGATGAATATCTTACTATTAGTAGTTATGATACATATATCATTTATCATAGAGGATAAGACCATTTTATCAAGGTGAAAGAGACTAAACATACCTTAAGGAGCTATTCAGACTTTGCAGGAATAACAACTTTCATTAGATTTATCCCCCCCCCCCTACAAAATACTATCCTCATTTCGGATTTATGTGCTTTTTGTCTGAATGGCTTCTTTGGACATACAATTGTAATTATTATGGGCTGAATAAAGTACTACTACATTGCCTGTATATTTCTTGTAGCTTGTTATTTTTCACACACCTGGTCGAAGACGATTTTGTATAGCTTCTATATTTTCCCCATCATTGACTATACGGATGGGCTACTTGATCGGAATGCATGGAATAACTGTTATTCTATTAGTTTGATTTCACATCGATGAATTAATTCCTGAATCAATGAATTACCAATGAATGAATCAATCAATATACATTCATGAATTATTTATCTTATATGGGTATACGATCAGGACCCTTGTGTTCTTCTGATTATATCACTCTGGTATCATACATTTAATGTAGCAATTATTACTGAACTTTCAATTACGTTTAACTTTTTAATCAATGTGATTCATAGCGGTGCTATAAATGGGTAGAGGGAGTAGTTTACCGACCTGTATACCAGCCTCAAACTAACCCTCAAACAGGGATTGTAGGAATAACTCCATTTGAAAACATTTTATACAAGTTTGAATATTCGTTCGGTATATAGGGATAGTTTCTCATCCCTGGGTAAAGTTGAGACATGGGATACTGGAGGAATGGAAAGTATGTAGGAAAACCAGGTGGGGAAACTGGACCAGATGTGTGAACACCGTCAGGAGTACACATAGAGCTAGAATGGTGTGTGACTGCATTTGAGGTGTATCATCCAGGTGTTGTAGAACCAGTTGCGACATTGCCTCCAGCTGGAAGAGAACCAAATGGAGTGGAACCAACTGTGGCGTGGCCTCCAGGCAGTGTAGAATCAGCTGTGGTATAGCCTCCGTGTGGTGTAGGGCCAGTTGTGATGTGGCTCCCACTTGGTGTGGGTCCAGTTGTGGTGTAACTCCCAGGTGGCATGGAACCAGTTGTAGAGTAGCCTCCAGGTGGTATGGAACCAGTTGTGTGGTAGCCCTCAGCTGATGTGAAATCAGTTGTGGTGAAAGTTCCAGGCGGTGTAGGACCAGTTGTGATGCTCCCAGATGGCAAAGAACCAGTTGTAACATAGCTTACTGGTGGTGTGGGGCCAACTGTAGCGTAGCCCCTATGTGGTGTGGGACCAGTTGTGGTGGAGTCCCCAGGTGGCATGGAACCAGTTGTGGTGTGGCCCCCAGGTGGTGTGTAACCATTTACGAGGCTTTCTTCGAAAGACTTGCAGCTGGTAGTTGGGTAGCTACCAATTGTTGAGGAGGGGTACATGTGTTCTGAGAATGAGCCTTGAACATTTTGAGTTGGATAGTTGAGCTCATTAACCACAGGACGCTGGTGATATAGTGACAAGTCCCTCGGTAAGTATGATTCAGGCGCAGTGGAATGGTTGTTTAGCCCCAGTATCGGATTGACAGAGTGTAAACGTCACCATGATAACTTTTCCGCCAAAATAGGGCCCTAGCTGGATATTTAGTTTTGAATGTCTTCATCTCATAAGTGAACATCTGACGTTAAAAATGCGGGTTGGGGGTGATAGTGATATGGTCGAGCTGATCATATTGGCAAGATCTATTGGACACTGAAATAACTCCGATGGCTAATAAGCGTATACTCACTCGAAAATGATGATAAATCAACGGTAATTTTACTTATTTTACCTCTGAATAGAAGATTAAAGAGAGAAATGCTAGTCAGCACTCGAATTACGATTTTACGTTGTGAGCGCTGCGTTTACGTTGTGAGCGCCACGGTACGACCCAGCTTGGCCATCCATGGATGATGGTGGTTCGGAACTGGGTCCGCCAGTTGATGTCAACAATGGAGCAGGTAGCCTTTAGAGAGACACCCCAGTAAATAAATTTATGACAGATACATAGTACCATATGATAATTATTCTGGGACTTCAACAATTAATTACCAAAAACCAACTCAAACTCCAATTTGCGGATATACTGGCCGCAGACATGTATTAATTATTTACACAGGGAGCATGGTGAGAACATGTACTTGTGAGCACGACCTGAGGACAGAACCTGCGAGCATCCCATTCCAATTGCCCCAAATGACTGCCGACATGCCCTGGCTAGTCACTGGCAATAGGCCTACCCCCACCCCCCGGAGGAACCGAGCAGATGAAAGCAGAGTCAACTAGAGCCTATGGGCTTTAATGAGATCTGGTAGCTGGGTTATTGGGGAATAAGTTTGCAATGAAATAAACGCACAATTATATATTTAATTTCAAGTTAGGCACAGGTGGCACCAGGCACGAATGTATGTGGCTAAAACGCAATCACAAGTTACATCTTGTGGCAAGGTATATGAAGGGCCGTTCGCGCCATAAACGCATCCTTTAAACGTTTCAACTTCTTAAACGTTTAAAAATTGTAAAGCTTTAAAAAGTTTAAACGTTTAAACTTGAACCAACCAGTCAGATGTTATGAACTGACATTTTCCTGTTAAAAAGCAAACGTTTCCAGTTGTAAACTCGCGACTTCAGACGTTTCCTGCCAAAAGAAAAAATCGGTCTTTTAAAGGTTTCCGGTTAAAAGGATAACGTTTCCAGTTGTGATCGGCCAATCAAATTTTTTATTTGTGCCGCGTGTATTCCAACATCTACACCAACACGTGCAAATCTCCACTGGCAAACGTTTCCGGTATGTAGTGTACCAATGAAAACCGTTCTTACAAATAAGGTTTTGGAGAATACCTTTGGCGTCGGGACAATTTGCGCAGGACATGATGCACGGTGGGCATGAGGAATACAATATGCGCGAATATTTGTAAGGATTATTTTGATTGGTTCAAACAGACTACATAGCGGAAACGTTTTGCTAGTGGACACGTGTTGATGTTGAGGTTTGAACATACGCGGCAGCAATAAAAAAATCTGACTGGACGGTCACAACCGGTAACGATTTCCCTTAAACCGGAAACATCTCGAATATTACTACTGGAAATGTTTGCCTTTTGACAGGAAACGTATTGGACGTTACAACAGCAAACGTTTGCTTTTCGACAGGAAAGATCTTCCAAATGTCAATTCAGGACATCTGATTGGTTGGTGCAAGTTAAACGTTTAAATTTATTAAACGTTTGGATTTATGGCGCGAACGGCCCTTCTTAAAAGGTACCGACATAATGAAGTTGAACATACCAAAGAAAGGCAGTCCTATGATAAAAGTAACTCCGAAAATGGAAGCCGAAATATAGAATATTATATCACAATGACTTCCATTTTCGGAGTTACTTTTATCGTAGTTTATGTGAAATTGGTGTGTGGGAACAATGAAAGATAGTCCTATAATGAGGGAAGTTGCACACGTTACGCTAACCATGTGTTACCCAATTAATTTCCGTCCAATTAGACACTACAGTAGGTGCTCATCCAACCTTGACTCAACCAAAATAGCTGAATTTTGCTCTTTATCTTGATACATAATTCGTCCAATAGGTCAGTTCGGGATTACAGATGAACACCATGACCACCATGTTAATTTAACCAGCATAAAGAAAACAATATGATACCTTCTTTAACATGGTATTGTTGGTGTTGCTGAAACTGTTGGTGTTGCTTGAAACTGCAAACTGACCTGTTGAGAATTCGATGAAAAAAGGGGTCAGTGGAATGAAGTCTAGGCCTAAATACCCACAGGGGATTAAGGTCAGTTTGTACAGAACATACATGTAACTAGGGGTAAATAAGAGAGATTATACCTGGGGGTAAATAGAGATTGATTTAGCGTTTTGAGTGAGAAGGGCTGGACATCAAGGTTGATGATGGTTATGTCACAAGTTAGGATAAGACAAGACATGTATTACACTTTCTGGATATCCCACAGGTTGACTGGTGGAGTACAAGATAGGAAAAGATTATAAGATATGTTACAGCTTGCTCTTGTGAGAAAAGCAAACAGTGGTCTGCAAAGGTGATAATGAGACAATGGTGGCCAGGTTGGCTGCTATGGTAGAGCATCTCTCACATATACACCTAACCAGCTAAACTGTATAATTTTCTCAGCAGATCCAAGCTTTGGTAAAGTGACGATACCAGTCTGCCATACTTTAGAGCGTATTAATCTCATATTTTGTGGGAAAACAATGAACAGAGTAATATTTAATGCAGATAAGGGATCAAATATATGCCAAGTGACTTTTAGTGACTAAATATAGACATACAAAAGCCTTTCAACCACTGAGGATCCCCAAAACTCATCTCTGTGGAACTACTTTCATGCAGCGTAAGGCTATCCCGTGAGTCGGTTTGCACTTTTGTCCATTTCCCTACAGCATTCTAAAGAGCCTCTGGCTTACGCCAGATCTCAAAAACCAACCAGACCTCCTCTCAGGTATCCAGGACAGAGACCCCCCCCATAGTGAATGAGCTGGGGTTGTCTGCCTGATGACCTCGGACAGACAAAAGATCCCATGCAGGAAGCATGCAGGCCGATGACCCAGCTATCTCCACCCCCATGGGAGATAACTCACCAATGTAGATTTCCGTTAAATCTTTGGGTCGATATACCAAGTACCGGGAATGCTCATAAGTTCTGCCCACATGTGCGTGTCAATACACCCACATCCCCACCATGCTCGCTAAAATAGCTCCTACTGATCCACAAGATTCTCAATGTACCTGAAAGCTTTAATGGAGTACCAAAATGATACACACTAACACATAATTCATGAAAGTACTGGATTTTGAAACTTTTGAAATGATGTCAACCTACTTGACGGACCTCACTGTTACCCAACTCTACAAGAATTGACATATTCCTCGAGCGCTGTCATGAAATCAAGGTTTAAAATGTCTATTCCTATGTCGGACAGATGAACACCATCCATTCGGAAAAGGCCAGGTACTGTATACGAGATCATTTCATGCCTGATAGCGCTCCCACCCAAGGCAATGCATTTGGCTATTGCTCGTCTGTTGACCTTTTTTCGGGACCGCTCAACTGCCCGGATATCGATGGCTCCATACCAAAACAGTCTAGGTAGCAAGCAAGACCACATGATGTGGCAATCTGGTAACAAACTCTTGATCTGATCTAGATCTTCATGGATTGCCTGTACTAGTTCAATGCATTTTTGACCCACAATGTCATTACTTCCTAAATGTATGATAAGGATGTCTGGACGTGGCAAATCTTCAACATCTTTCCGAATGATAGGAAGGAGTTGGTTCCATTTTAAACCCCGAAACCCTCCCCACCTTATGGATACTTGCTGATTTGCTAAACCTAGGTTAATACCCCCTGGCCGGTGGACTGCCCGCCTGTGAGCCCAGTATACAATGGAGGAGCCATATATCCACGCTTCCTTCCCAGGATCTGAAACGATACTCAAAAATTAGTTTGTATACAGAATAAATGTAACTATGACATCCTGACATAAGATCGCATAGCTGCGGATTTCCACCGTCCCATCTTTTTTATCTCATCCTCGGACATACCACACAGACTGGCAGTCGTACAAGCACCAATCCGGAAAGAATGTGACGTGTATGCAGTACAAGGAATACCAGCAAAGCAGAGGGCTTTCTTAAGAATAGAAGCAAATTGAGAACGGGTCAAAGTTTGCATATCAAAATGACACAGCAACTGAGTGTGTGTGGAATTGCGCACTGTAATATATTCCCTTATCGCCTTAACCGGACATAAGCTGCTGGGAAATGGACACAGTAATAGCTTGGATTGTACTCCATACTGGTCAGTTTTTGAAAACCTCAAGGTGAGCTGAATGCCTAAGCCTAGCTGGGTTGGCTGGAATGTTATATCTGAAACAGCCAGAGCCCTACCCGATTTATCCTGAGCAGTATCACTGACCAGCTCACTCACCCTAAGAAAACCGAAAAATGCCAATAAATACGCAGCCTTGAATAGCATTGTCTCGAATATCGATGAGCATACATGTGGGAGGGCACACACAATTTTTTGGAGTATATCCCAGGTAATAGGAGCACGGACATCTCTTCTACCAGAGGCACGGCGAAAACCTTCTGTGAGCTTCTTGATCATAAAATTTTGTGTAGGATCCGCCCAACCCATTAACTTATGTCTAGCTGCGATGCCAGCCAGGTATGTTCTAGCTGAAGAAGGTGCAAAACCATTGACTGATAGGTAGGAAACAAATGCGATCAAATGCTTAACAGAAACTGGCCAAATCTGTGGCAAACCAATGACCCCTCTAAAGCGTGTAAATGCTTGAATGCCTGTATCATATGCCCGCCATGTCCTAGGTGACAAGGAACTCGACAGTAACTTCGATGCTTCTATCCACAAAGTTGCCAGATGGATGGAGGGATGGGTGTCGGGGTTGAATCCGCAATCGGGGCCAACTGCCGGAAACGGGTGTACTGTAAACGGGAAAGTGAGTCCGCAAGATTATTTTCAATTCCTGAGATAAAACTAGCCTTAAAAGTGATGTTAAATTTCAGGCAATTCAACATCAACAACCTCAGTAATTTCATGACATGGGGGGACTTGGATGTTCTTTTATTCACAACTGTAACTACTGCCTGGTTATCTGAGCGAAATAGAATTTTCTTACTCTGAAATTCATTGCCCCATACCACTAAAGATAAAACTATGGGGAACAGCTCAAGAAATGTGATATCACGGCAGGTGCCATCCTGCAGCCATGTGTTTGGCCACCTACCATTCAACCAATGACCATTGTAATATGCTCCAAATCCCAGTGAACCAGCAGCATCAGTAAATAGCTGAATAGTTGTGTTAGACAGCCAAAACTCCTCAACAAAGAAAACCGTACCATTGAACTGATGTAAAAATTTCTGCCAAATTTGTAAATCCGCTCGCATGCCGGAATTCATCGTAATAAAATGGTGTGGTTTTCTAATGTGCTTTGTGGCATCTATGAGCCTCCTACAGAATGACCTACCAGGGGCTATGGCTCTACATGCAAAGTTCACCAACCCTATCAAGGATTGTAACTCTTTTAACCTTATTTTAGTTCGTCCCAAGCATAGGTTGATCTCTGCCTGTAATTGCTCAATCTTGTCTTGTGGTAGACGTATTTGTTGCCGGTATACATCTAATTCTAAACCCAGGAAAGTCAAAATTTTAGCTGGGCCTTCTGTTTTCTCCTGAGCTACAGGAACTCCCAAAAGTTCACAGACATACATGAAACAATCTAATAAAAACTGACAGGCCTGTTTTGAATCACCGCAGAAGAAGAAGTCATCCAGGTATTTTAATATGCTATCTTTGCCAGAAAGTGTCTTCACACAGTGCTCGATAAAGGTGCTAAATTTCTCAAAGGTGGCACAAGACACAGATGCTCCCATTGGCATGGCCTTATCAAAGTAGAATTTGCCGTTGAACTGAAAGCCTAGGAGACTAAAATCTTGTGGATGTACAGGCAAAAAACGAAATGCTGATTTAATATCAGCTTTCGCCATATATGTGTCACCACCTACCTTACGGATCATATCCACGGCATCGTCCAATCGGCTATAATTCACTGAACATTGCTCAGGGTCAACAAAATCATTTAACGAATCACCCTCGGGATAAGACAAATGGTGAATCAACCTGAATTCACCTTCCACTTTCTTTGGTACTAGACCCAAGGGCGAAACTCTAAAAGATTCAAATGGGGGATCATCAAATGGACCCTCAATTCTATTCAGCTCTAATTCTTTCTTCAATTTGGCTTCAGTTATAACTGGAGCATCTCTCACTGATTTCAAATTTCTTACCTGCCTAGCCTGTCCATCCGGCCTAGGGCCTTCATAGTGTAAGCGGAAACCGTGTGTAAAACACTGAGCATCTTCTACATTCGGATAATCTGATAGCATTTCCTGCAATGGCTCCAATTTAATTGGAGTTGAAGCCATTCCGAAAGGGCTTTTTGAACTTTGGTGTTTGTGGCAGATTATTACCTTTCAGCTTGAAACATCTGTTGACAGGGTGATCTGAAATTTTACAGTGATTGCATGCATGCTGAAATTTGCAGTTGTTGTACTCACACTTGCCCTGATTATAAGCAAAGCAGATGCCCTTGTTTTCTGGGTCTTTGCCATCAGTTCTAAAGGAGCCCGGGCTCACTTGTTTGGTTTTGGGGAGCATAGCAGTCATCCAAAGCTCACCATCCAACGTTCCCCAACAACGCGAAGGGTTTCGAGAAAGACGTAATCGGAAATTTTCATCATAGGTCCTCCACGCCATGCCTGAATAGCGTGCAGCAGCAGACCTAACTGAATGCATGTATTTGAGCATCTCTCTGGCCTTAGTTGGGTGACACTCTAAATAGATATCCATATGCTGTCAGCCAGGTATCGATATCAGGAATTGGCTTGGAGATTACTTTGGGACGCATAACTGCCTTACCGTCATCCATACCAAAACTCAGTGAGTATGCTGGTTCCAAAAGCTCCTTGTTGGATTTCACTAGGAGGGAAAAATCAACATACCCACCTTTCCAGATTTTCTGCCTTATGTTATCGGGTACGTGCGCACTGACAGAGTCGCATAGGCTGTGTAATGGAGTAGGTCCATCAGGTATAGGGATGGGCATATCAAAATCCCACCCACAGGGCAAAGGGGTTTGTTGTGCACCTGACATAGGGGCCATAGATATGTGGGTCATGTTATCCAAGGAACCATGTCCCTCGGCCCCATTGGTATGCTGAATTTCTGAAGAACCTATGGGAGATGATATGGAATTGGTACATGTGGGCCCGGACTCCCCCTGAGAATTTGTAGCCACAACGGTAGGCCTATTTATGCATTCCCCACTGATTCGAGTAACCGGAGGCAAATTTTCCACACTAGCCACAGTCGACACATTTTGCTCAACATTATTTTCCATACTTTGTGCAACATAGGCCCCCAACCGACTCATATGAGGCTTTGCCTGTTGAAACATATCTGCCATGTGATTGAATGAGGCTAATGCCTCAACAAATTTAGCATTGCTAGGCCCACATGTACCGGGACCATCAAAATTACAAGTCATGTTTTGTCTAGACAATTCAATTGTATCATTGTTGTTACCAGTGACATTACCCAAATTACCCCCGGGATTATGTTGGGGCCGCTCCGACTCCCGGTTGGCGGCAATTACCCTCCGAGTGGCCGTGACGGCCGCTTTGACTTAAACACCGATTGTGTTTTCCTTTTAGAAGGCGGTCTTGATGTAAACACTGAACTCGATGGTCTTTTTGGCATAATTGATCTCACAAGAAAGAAAGTATTAATGGAAAAGAACTGAAACTTTGACCCAGCATGCGCCAATGTTACATAGATCTGAGCATGCAGTATTTTGACCTTGAATGACCCGAGTGACGTGGGAAGCCAAATGAACTCGACCAAGGGGAAGTTACTCTCACCCAGCCAACTTCCAAATAATTACCAGTGATCTCCCTTAGACCACAGCACTTAAGTCTGCGCTCAAATAATACAATTTAGCATACAACTCCGTTTTGCTAAATTAGTTTATATGCGAGAAACAAAACATCAAAACTTTGATCGGAAGCGCTGGCAGACGACACGATTTTTGACCAACGGCGAGTCATGGTGTTTGTTCTTAGACCGATGTGGTCGTGTGTATGGAGTAGGTCTGCAAAGCTGTCTCCTAACAAAACCAGTGAATGCATAACATAATTTAACCATGATTGAGAGCTTGATCAACTTGCTCAAATACATCAAATGTTTTATGATTTCGCGTGATCATGGTTATGACAAGAAGCAAAATTTTGGGTAGTGGATCGGAACTGACACTGGATCGGAACTGGCGACGTCACTGTACCTCACTTCGTTCTGCAATTTGGAATCCAGCTCCCATTACGTGTTCAATAGATAGTCCAGTTACGCTACAATCCTCACAGCTCGTTGGGAACAATTATTCAGGTTCGTATGATCATTTACGCAATTTAATATTTAGTGATTAGCGTAAAAATATTGCTATTAAAGCAATTTAATGTTCAGTGATTAGCGTGAAAAGCTACAAGAATGTGAAAGGGGGAGGGGGCGTACAGCAAAAACCTCAGTATGTTAGGCGAGATAAAAAAAAGAAAAAGGGAGTGTGTGTGGGGGGGGGGTCATAAGAAAATGGTCCACTATATATATATATGGGAGTGGGCTATAAGCAGAAAAAATGAGGAGGGAGGGGCGGGGGTTTCCCATGGTTGAATATTAACCATCTCCCAGTCGACAAGATTATCATTCACACAACGAGTCGATTATAGTCATATAATGAATTTATCAGTCGAAAAGAATGCAGTTGGCGGATGTCGAAAATATGCTGTCAAAATGCGCCAGAACGCGCCATATGGCATCTAAATTTTCAAAAAAAATCCGGGGGGGTCTGGGCTTCGCACCTGCGGCGCTCGCATTAGCAGTTCCGCAATATTCTCTACCGAACCCCCCCCCGTTGCCAAACCAGCCTACGGGCTTGCGTTCACACCCCCAAAACTCTTGTTTTGAGGGCCTGTGCACGGGACCGTACCAGTACATCTAATACACAATAAAGCTGGCACGTAGTGTGTTACAACAGTCGGCTCACTGAAGAGAGAGTAGCCATCAGTATTAACACCCTACTGAATCGACGAGTATGATTATAGGTGAATGCACCAGTCCATTTGTCATGCGACCATGAACTGTAGGTTGGATCACTTCACATTGAAGCCGCATAACAGCTGTTATGTTATAATGAGGCAACATATGATTATATATCAGATATGTCGACAGTCCATGGTAGCTACCATTTGTCTTGGCAACAGTCCATTTGGCGAATCATTGGATCAGACAGTGATGTGCTCTCTGTGCGTCATTCACAAGTGCATGTTGACCTACCATGGACTGTCGATCGGTCCGATGATGATACAATGGACTGTCGTAATATCAGACAGACAGAGAATAAACTATTAATGGTTCATATTTCTCTTAAACACACACAAGTGGAAGGAATCGAGAGATGAATGAGTCAGTGATACATGAGGCAGGTAGTAAGTTCCCACGTGTTCATTTTGTGTTCATTTCCTCACACTATAATTCGATGCTAATACCTACCATGGACTGTCTACCAACGCCTAAAAACACCTCTCGCCGCAAAAATGTTTAAAATTTTTGTTAACTTGAAATAGTAATAACCCTACATTTGGTGACAATATAGTACGATATCTCTCCTTCAAAAAATGACTGGACACCAGTAACCATACCTGTCATCGATATGCTGAAAATCGTTCATTTTCGGCTCTGGTCACTGTCGTCTGGTCAGACACACGCCCACGCTTGATAACGAAAGCACCGAAAAACCTACCATTGACTGTGATTTGACACGTGGCCGGCGGTTTTCACCTATAATCATACTTGTCGATTCAGTATGGTGATTAATATATCATATCCTGAGTCATATAACAGGCACTACACATGTATTAGCAGAAGTCCATGAAACTAGAAGTATCCAAGGATGTATTCAGTATCATCGACGGCATGTTATCCGTAAAAGCGCATCCAGTGGAAAACATTTGCCTCCTAGCGGGAACTGGCGAACTGCCAGGGGAGACAACTTTGGAATGTCAGGAAACGACTCAAACAGCAGCGAATGCAACTCCAGCGTCCCGAGTCAAACCGCCGAAGGTGACGCAATGAATCATGGGAGTTTTATGAGGCCGTGACACGGCATATCACTGAAAATTATCAAAATCGCTGCTCGCCTATGTTAATTCCTCGTGGTGATGTTGGGTTGTTTATTTGTAGTTCCATGGAAACAACATATTTGTTGACTGTTAGTTACGAACACTGGTAACAATAGTAATTAATTAATATGTCCCTCTAGATTTATCCAGGAGGTCTATTCATATGCAAATATTAAAGCACTCCGCTAAATTGTCAGTTGCGGCATTCTATCGATATTCGTTCTTCTTACACTCCTGACGCAATAATGCAATAAGTTCATCAATAATATTTATTCAGCGAAATGAACCCAAGTTGATACATTTATTTAATTAAACAAAAGAACAGAATTGGGGAAGCCGAGCTGAACTCATCGTCACGAGCGCAACGCAACATCTTTCCCATTTGGTTTTCTCTCTGGATTCAGCCGTAACATATAATGGGGCTTGTGCTTCTAGTCGGTGGCCAATCATTTGCCTTTGTGGCACGTTAGTAAAATTCCTGATAGTCCTTATAAGGCACGCCTGCGTATCACGCGATATGTCTGTAGTATGTTCATTGGTTGCCAGTTGGTTACGCGATATAATGATCTCCCACGCTAACGGCGGAAAATTGAGGCTTATGACGAGTGGGTCAGAACATTCCTTTGAATTCGACCCGATTCAAACTTGTTGTTGATATATTGTGTAAACATAAAGCCATTCGTATCACCAAATGTCTGTAGTTCGGACGAACATGACAGACTATGAATTTTGGGAATTTAGATGCACAATAAAAGAAAATAAAAAGACATATATAGTAATATCATATCCACCCGGTAAGGGACATCAGTTTAGAAGAAAAGCAAAGAAATGAATTTCCCGTATTACCTCCCAATGTTTATAGGGTCCCCAGAATAAATGAACTACGATCATACTCGATTGTAATTCAATAAACGATGTATTGTCCATTTACGATATCGAAATAATGTGTAAAAGAAGACAACAGCAGTCGAAAGAACAGGTAGGCATACGTTGGGCAGAAGTTTGGATATAACCTAATGAATGTTGATCTCGCTGTCAGCACAACCGGTTTTCAACCTGTAACCATTTCTGTCATCTATACGCGGTAAGACTGACCCTGGGATCCAATCTCCCCACAGCGCATGCTCCATTTCGCAGGCTCCAATAACATCCCTGCCTCCAATAGCGGAAGTTGACCTTTACTACGTTGCTATGACGTATAGGGGAAACCAACCAACGCACGGTTCAGTTTGAATCCGACCAAACGACTCCTTTAGTGTTGCACATGAGCGAACTACTTTTCATATGCTCTGTCCAGATAAACAGGGAAAATTATCTCCAGATAATTCTTTTTAACGCTAGGTCAACGGAGGTATTATGCAGACTTGAAAAGTAATCAAAATTTTCGTTAAACATCTATTTTACTATATATGATGTCACTTCCGGCGATGTGCGCGAAGGCCCCGAATCCGGTCCAAAAATCTGACTGGTGGCTGGGGTGTTATTAGACCCCCAGCGAGGTGGTTGGAAATTCAGCTGCCGACAATTGCCGACTAATAACGACTGCAAACAAATCGGCGCAAAGTGGAAATTTTGGAGATTGTATTGCGCAGATTTTATATCTTTATAAGCGTTATAGGAAGGCTGAGGGTGGCCATTGCCGTGTACCTAGTCTAGGTGATCCTTGGACACTTCTAGTTTGATGAACTTCTGGTATTAGTTAGTTTGAACTGCACTGGGGATTCGGGAACAGGCATTCTCACCATATACAAGAATCTGGTAAGATTTGAAAGCTAGTCAGTTCAATAGAACTATTTAGACGCCAAGTACCTGATACAATATTAGTAGATAGTAAATGCTAATATTTACAAGAAAATAAAGAAGAGCGTGCATATCACGTTAGTTCAAACGGTCGGTGCTCGGAGAAGCAATCGTTAGTATCTGACGCTTGGAATCACGGTCAGTCCGTGTAAAAGAAGGGCAGAATAGGTGCTGACGTCATCGCAGATTCCACTTCAAGTGATCGGTGCTCGGAGTGTGCCAAACAATACATTTGATAGATTTTCGTTGTTTTATAGACATTCACAGTAAATAATGTGCAGTTCATTTATTAATTCCCTTCGTTCTAAGCAATTCTGGCTGTGTCAAACATGTGCACTTAGTTTGCGGACATATACCAGTCGAAGCCCTCTGGCGTAGCGATGTTCCACCAGATCATGGATCAAGCGTTCCCAAACAATCTCGCGTTCGACTATTTCCGTATTGGTGGAGTTTTCGCAGCTAAAGTGAGTTCTGGGGCTAGAATGCGGTCCCAAATAGTAGTGTTGTTTCTTTAACTAGGCAAGGGAGACTACTAGTAGTATGCGTGCATATTTACAATAACTTATGTCATGTTACACCGAAGTGTGACAGGCTGTTAATAAAAATTAAATGCTATAGTATTTACAAGAGAATAAATGAGAAGAGCATGCATTTACAATAACAATGATAACATATGCCATGTTATTCCGGAGTGTGACAGACTGTGACAAAAAAATACCTCACAAAACTGAAACCTTAGAAGCTGTGTATATTGTGTATTAATTATCTATTATTCTAAAATACTCAATATGCCATGCCAGGACATTCCTTTGGAAATAATTGCCCCGACTCCTTCCAAACGTTGCATACGGGTTGTCCAGCATGGCATGATCGGGATATCGCGAAGTCGTCGCAGTACGCAGACATTTATAACATATTCGTTACACACACTATTCATTTAAGAAATGTTTTCACAGGCGTGCTCAATGATCGCCCGCGCCATAAATTTTTTAAACTTTTCCACACTAACCGTGTGTAAAATAACCACTGTGCACGCCAATATTATTTCTAATCTATTGCACTACTCAAATTGATCACCAACAAAGATTATAATGAAAGGTTGAAAACATATTTTAAACTTTTGACAACCTTTCTCCTCTTTGTTGAAAAAACTCGTCCACTGATTTTGGCATGAAGCTCCCGAATCTCCCAATGAACGCCTGCACTTGACACATGTACAATTACAACACATATAAAGGAAGTGGGAAGAGGTGCCGACATACTGACTGCGTCACATGACTTCACAGAATAGTCTTCTGGTAAACCTATTCTAAAGCACATACCAAGAATCTAACGATTCGTGATATGTGTTGTATCTCAGGTACGCTTTTATTGTACCTGTTCATGTGGCAACTTGGATGATATGACCACACGGCCCCTAGCACCGGCATAAGCGGTATTAGATACAAATCTAGAGAGCTATGATGGAAATGCTCTGACAACTCGTATACTGGTAATTGGTGAGCTGTTTCGCTGTGACAACTCGTACATTGGAGATTGGTGAGCTGTATAGTCGTCAGATTCACACATCCGTGCTAAAACACTCAATAATTGCACGGTTAGCAAGGTATTATAGACTCAAGTGTTATAGAATACACAATATCTTGTGTGTTAAGCACTGCTTCATTGGGAGAAATTGCTCCTTTTGCACCCAACTTGACATTCTGGATTTCCATTTCCATGATTTCCATGGCCCGAATTCATTATACCATAATTGTTATATTACGCACATATTATGTCCAAATAACGGTATGAATTCTAATTTAATATATAATTAGCCTGAAAAGTTCAGTATCTAGAATAGAGGACTGTTTCCTTTGAACCAATACTCTGATTCTCCCTAAACTCGGTATGCAGGTTCTTCAGCTTGCACCGAGAGGGTGACATAGAATATAATTAGAGTTCAATCAGCTAATTATCCTACATGTATATGTATTTAATATCTTGTGTTAGGGCTGCTTTCTTCCTAGAAATTGCTGCTATCCTTACCAGACACGGAATACGTGGTTTACAGTGCGGCCCGATGGGCGTTGTTATAATTGGTCAAAATTCACGTCCGTGTCACCTGACCTCCGGTGTCAGTCTGCGCATGCGAAGTCTGGGAATAGTAGGAAAAAGGCATGTGAGTGGAAGTTTTGGGGTCGAGGTGGACCATCCGTGGTCCGAACGGGACGTTTGAGGTATCAGTTTGAAGGACTTGTGGAGTAGAGTCCGACTGGACTGGTGTACGGTGAAAATGCCGTTCATCTGCACATGCGCAGATAGAGAATTGTTGAAAAGCGGGATTTGAGTGAACGTTTTCGGGTCGAGGTGGACCATCCTTTGTCGAATAGGTCATGTGAGGTGTCCTATTGAAGCATTCGTAGAGTAGCATCGGACTGGAGTGTTTTGTAGTGGGAGTTAGGCTATAGCGCGCATGGACTGTCAGTGAAATGTGGGAAGAGGGCATTTCAATGGACGTTTTGGGGTCGAGGTGGACCATCCGTGGTCCAAATGTGAGGTATCATATTGAAGCGCTCGTGGAGCGTTCGACTGAACTGGTGTATAGTGGAAGTCTGCGCATGCGCAATCGAGGAATTTTAGAAAAAGGGTATTTGAATGGACTTTTGTGTGGGGGTGGTCGTTTTTTGCTTGTGGATTTTACTATGGAGTGGGGGTTTTCTCTCCCTCACGCTGTAGAGTACGATGGAAGGGGGATCTCTTGGCCATTGGTTGATTTTCTCTTGATAGTTATCGTGCGCATGCGCAGGTTGGCCTGAGGTGGAAGTTTTAGGCGTGAGGTGGACTGGTCGACTGAGGTGTCCTATTGAAGCGGTCGTGAAGTAGCATCCGACTGGGATGGTTTCTAATTGAAGTTCCGTATCTCTGCGCATGCGCAGTCGGGGAGTAGTAGAAAAAGGGCAATTGGGTGGACATTTCGGTGTTGAGGTGAACCATCCTTGGCACTAATGGGCTGCGTGGGGTGTCAGTTTGTAGCGCCTGTGGGGTAGATCCCGACTAGGGGTAAAACGTGCATGTGCACTAGTGGGGCAGAGAAAAGGGAGTTTCGGAGGTGCGTGTGTGTTTATGGTGATGGTGGTGGTGATATCGCTGCTGAGCACCCGTTTTAAAGCAGTGATGCCCTAACGCCCTAACGTATTCTATACCTAGTACAATAATGTATTAACTCCATATTACAGACAGTTGAGAGAAAGAAAACGCAACACGTTCACAAGTTTTCATAATAATTTATTAAACCCTCCATCACATCATACCCACGCTGGGATAGCCGCATTGGGTACGTTTGTAGTTCAATTATGCTCTTATCCAATCAGAAATCGCCTTTTGATGTTGCATCTGTCATATTTGCTCTTGTCCGTTAGATGTATTCTCGGCTGCTCTTGTTCAATCAGAAGCAGCCATTTGGTGTTACGTCAACCTTTAGCCATGTTCGCTCCTGTCCGTTAGAAGTATCCCTAAGCGTCGTCGGGAAGGTCAGGATACTGTAATGGCAAGATGTCCTGGAACAGCTGTTCGCACATTTTAATCGAATTTTGCAGAGCCCTTGTGGGTGGTAGTCCCATATCCTCTTCCAGGTGACGTTTGGTATTCATGATGGACACATGCATGGGGTCGCCTTTCATTTCAAACGGCAGCAGACTATACGGTCTATAGATCGCCATGGCTGCTTTTGTGATGCAGTGGGGCATTTGAATGTAAGTTCGTTGCAAGTTATCCTGTCCGGCATCTTCGATCAACACGGCGTGGGTATTAATAGCTGCTGTCACAATACGATCCCAAAAGGTGTTTTTTCTTCAGTCAGGCTTCCCTGGGACGTAGCGTGACTATCTGAGGTCAAGCTGTCCGTATCAGTAGATAGAGTCTCAGCAGTATCTGCATCGATATCAGTCGATGGACTCTCAGAATCAGCTGGTATAATCTCAGCATCTGCATTGGCTTCTTGTGCATTGGTGTTTTCATACCCATGTGTATTCTGCTGATGTCACATCATATCTTAGTGTCTGGTGAACGTGAGCTCACACCCAGAACATGTATAACCCATATTGACGGTTGAACGTCTATTGTGCACGTCTTTCGGATACGCTTACTTTTATGGTCGTAACACACTAACGCTCGCCAACGCCTAGCTCAACGGTTCAACGCCCTGCTGAAATAGCCCAGAAGCTCTGATGGGTCTAGATATCCCATGGAATTGACACAATTCGTCGAAATGCATTGACGCCCATCAACGCCAATCGTTAAAGCCCTATCTTAACGCCTTAACGCCCATCTCAACGCCTTAATCCCCGTCTGGATTCCTAGCAAGCGATGATCGGCATCTTTCACGTTGCATGTTCTCGTATAGGTCAGTACTGCCCCTACCCTAACTGTTGCACTAAGTCCAAGCGCTGTGCACGATGTAAAGCCTCTGTGAGTTATGGTGTTCTATTTGGGCCAAGTTTGCGTCGCGTGGAGACTTTTAGAAACTCGCCACTCGCCACGCGCCGTGGACCTTTCCGGCGCGCGGCGACTGGCGACTTTCTGCTATCTCTTAACCTACAAAAACTCGCCAGTCGCCACTCGCCGTAAAACACGGCGAGTTTCGCTCTATCTCTTAACCTGCAAAAACTCGCCGCGCGCCACTCGCCGGATGAACCACGGCGCGCGGCGACTGGCGACTTTTGACTGTAGTGAAACTCGCCACTCGCCACGCGCCGTGGACATCTCCGGCGCGCGGCGACTGGCGACTTTCTGCTATCTCTTAACCTGCAAAAACTCGCCAGTCGCCCCGCGCCGTAAAACACGGCGAGTTTCGCTCTATCTCTTAACCTGGAAAAACTCGCCGCGCGCCACTCTCCGGACAAACCACGGCGCGCGGCGACTGGCGACTTTTGACTTCTGGAATTCTCAGTACTTTTTCTCAAGTGCGCATGCCCGAGGAGCATCAATTATGCAGTTGCAATATCATAAATCACAGTCGCGATCTCATCGAAGTTGAGGAAGTAAAAAAAATATGGAAACTGTTGAAAGAAATACGTCTTTTCATCTTTAAAAATAGGGTCTTGATAGTTTGTGATACAGGAAATATCAACCCAACAAAGAGCCGCTCTATGGATTAAAACAGCAATAAGGGATCTCTTATACAAAGATATCGCCCGTTTTTCACATAAAACTTACGAAGAGAGAAATTCAATCATCCATAGAAAATGTTAGCATTTTTTCTTACTTTTTTAATCAACATGACGATGACGCTCTATTCGCTTTCTTAACATTTCATACTGTATATTAGTTGACGCTTTTATCTTGTAAAACAAAATTTCCGCGTCGAGCACTTTATTGTATCTTAAATAAAGAACAATTTCAAAGCGATTCATTCTGAATTGAAAACGATATGCTGTTTTATAAATATATATAGGCACTTATATAAAAAAAAGATTAAAAAAACGATTGAAATGTTGTCTTGGTGTCAACTTTTTAAAATATACCAGCAGATAATAACGAGAGTATGCACGTTCTGCACAGAAACGGATAACGAGTATTTTAATAAAGAAATAATTGCACATTTGACAAAATTAGATTGCCCATTAGATTAGAACAAAATATTCCGATAATTGATGCTCCCCAGACATGCGCACTTGAGAAAAAGTCCTGAGAATTCCAGAAATCAAAAGTCGCCAGTCGCCGCGCGCCGTGGTTCATCCGGCGAGTGGCGCGTGGCGAGTTTTTCCAGGTTAAGAGATAGAGCGAAACTCGCAGTGTTTTACGGCGGGTGGCGAGTGGCGAGTTTTTGCAGGTTAAGAGATAGCAGAAAGTCGCCAGTCGCCGCGCGCCGGAGAGGTCCACGGCGCGTGGCGAGTGGCGAGTTTCTCTAAAATCAAAAGTCGCCAGTCGCCGCGCGCCGTGGTTCGTCCGGCGAGTGGCGCGCGGCGAGTTTTTGCAGGTTAAGAGATAGAGCGAAACTCGCCGTGTTTTACGGCGCGTGGCGACTGGCGAGTTTCCAAAAGTCGCCACGCGACGCAAACTTGGCCCAAATAGAACACCATAGTGAGTCGCTGTACACAGGAACCGTCCTCTTCTACCCGGCACCAGGTATCAGTACACTCGCGGATCTGCTTTCTTAGGTCGTACGGGTTCAGTGTCGTCACGTAATCGATGACCTCGTCTGTTATACCAAGGTACCATACGAACTGTCACAAGGACCGCCAGGACATGTGCAATAATGTCTGTTTCTCGGGCGAGTGTATTACACTGACAACTGCGCTGACTGGATGGGCTATCCTTGTTCCAAATGGACCGTGCTTGGAGTCAGATTGAAGCGCTCATGGACTACGTCTTGTATTCCGTCCAATGTGTAACGTCATTCTCAGCATGCGCAGTCGGACAGTAGTAGAGAAAGATGGCAGTTTCGGGAGTTCGCAGCGGCGCGTTAGGGGGTATAGGTGGACCATATTCGGTCCAAATGTGTCGCTAGTGGTATCTTATTGAAGCTCTTATTGGGTGGAGTCAGGGGTGACAGGTGCACGCGCACTCGGGAGTAGCAGAGCAAGGGGGGGGGAAATTTCGGAGGTGCGAAGAGGCACGCTTTGGGAGATATGGGTCATATTGGTATATATTGGTCGTACTTGATATCCTATTAAAACGTATTGTGTAGAGTCAGACTGGGGTGATACTATCTACAGGGACCTAGAGGGTCAAGTAACATATGGATTTCCCCCGAATGATACGTCTGAACCCAGGCCTTCACCCTAGAGGGCATAGAGAGATGGGATTTCATCGAATGAGACGCTTCGACCAGGGACCTCACATGTATTTGTTCATAATACGAAGTTGCCTGTGCTCCCTCGTTTGGGCCGTTTTTTCTATCTTGCGGTGACATAATACATTTTCCAACAGATTACTTTGTAGGGCTATTACATCATCGCTGTGAAATATTTGCATCCAATATCGCTCAAGGCGCTAGGGCCGTGTGGGCATGTCATTCAAGATGTCCACATGAACAGCTGAAATAAAACCATGGCTGGGATACAAATGATCACAGGGATCATATTTGGTTCGATGTTTTTAGAAATATGCAATCAGTATTTGTCTGTGGTGTCATATGTCTTTTGTCAGTTCGCCGGCATGGTTTTACTCCACCGTTTTAATGTTGCTTTTAATAAATACACCTAGAACGAGCGATGGTGCCATCTATTCGCAACGGGAGGGAACTCTGAACGGGCACGGGCGTGTTTGTGCGATCTAGGGTATATCTCATCCAAATATAGCGTGTAGGGTGTAGTATTGAACCTCTCGTGGTGTAGACTGTGATTGGGGTGGTGCCCAGTACCACGTGACTGTGAGGTCGTCGGTAGAAGAGAATGCGCAAAGTCGCCCCTACACACCAATCCTCAGCATATACATGGAGCCCCAGCTGAGAGGTGATGTCTTCATGTGTTAGTAACAGTGAGATGTAGCCCCAGCTGAGAGGCGATGTCTCCCTGTCAAAGTAATAGTGAGACGGTGCCCCAGCTGCGTGGTGATGTCACCCTGTGTCACAAATAGTGAGATGGAGTCCCAGCTAAGAGGTGATGACTCCCCGTGTTACTAATATTGGGCATTCGAGCGATATTCAAGAGATGGGATAAAAGGCGACTAAAAAGCAACCATATGACTCCACAGGAAAGCGTCCATCGGTACCTTGCATTCAGACCCCAGAATCTGTTCATGTGGACACTATTATAAAGTATCCACACGGCACCTAGCGGAATTAGATAGCTACCTCGGGAGCTGAGAGGCGATGACTTCCCGCGTTACTAATTATGAGATTTAAGCCCAGCAGAGAGTTGAAGTCTCCCTGAGTCACAAATAGTGAGATATCGCCACAGTTGAAAGGCGATGTCTCCCTTTGTAACTAATAGTGAGATTTAGCCCCAACTGAGAGGTGAAGTCTCCCTGGGTTACTAATAGTGAGATGTAGCCTCAGCTGAGAGGTGGTGTCTCTCTGGGTTACTAATACTGAGATGTAGCCCCAGCTGAGAGGTGATGTGTCCCTGTGTTTCCAATAGTGAGATGTAGCCCCAGCTGAGAGATGACGTCTCCCAGTGTTACTAGTAATGATATGTAGTAGCAGCTGGAATGTGATGCCTCCATGCGTTGCTAATAGTGGGATGTAGCCCCAGCTGAGAGGAGAAGTCTCCTTATGTAAGAATTAGTTCGAT
>JAVTVY010007598.1:0-44182 GCA_036873755.1 Hanleya hanleyi | reverse complement strand
CCCATATCTCGGTAGAAGGTGGACATTTTGTCGGTAGCTTCCAGAAAAGGGATGACATCCAAATTGTTGTAATAGATGAGAAAATCCCGGAGAGTTTGCATTCCTTCACGGACCCACACCTGTTGCAGTTCGGTATACAGGGTGGTAGATAATGCTTCTCCTTTGAGATCGTTGTAAAAGGCCTCCTGGGGTGGTAACTGGGTTTCGTCCAGACGCTCGAGACTCGTCATGTAGTTGTAGGGAAAGCAACTTTTCCTCTCCGCGCAGTCGTACGCTTTCACCCACTGTTCATAGCAGTAATTCGGCGCCAGGTAATTCCGTACATCTAAGAATCGGAGTGAAGTTGTGGATAGAGCGACGTGATTGTTGGTCTTCTTAATAATGAATTTCACATTCCCAGCTTTAGCGAGGTACGGGTACAAGAATTCCTTGATTAAGTTCAAATCATATCGGCCCGAGTTAAATCCAAGGACGGGTAATTGGTTCATGTATTCCAATAAACGCAGTTTCAGTTTCTGCGCATAGGGTTTCGGTGGTTTGCGTTTCTCACTTTCGTCTTCGTCATCGGTATCGTCCTCCTCCTCCTCCTCCCCATCCAATGTTGGAATACGCGCATCAAGTGCCGCTAATACATCACGGTAGATAGTCGACGCGAGATGTGCCGCACTGACTTGACTGAGAGTTTCAAGGTAGTCCATCATTCGTGTAATCAGTTCATGGGGGTCCCCGTCAGAGACGAAACACACCGGGGCCGTGTCGTAACCGGGTACGTTGGTGTGAATACTCACACTCAAAGGAATGCGATGCTGGGTCCATTGAGTTTTAGCCGATACCTTTTCCATGGGTTCTAATAGGGCTTCAAAATCATAGCACGCTCTATATGGGAAATAACGCTGGTCCATGGGGACGTCAATACCCTCATCTGCCAGGTCTTCAAAGATGGTGGGCTTGTTGTGGAATACGCCGCCGGGGAATTTCCGTTTGGTGGTCTGGTCACAGGTTTTCTCGTGACGGTGTAAGACGTGAGACCGGTCAAACACGCGTTGGCATTTACTACAGATGTAGGACTGGGCATACCTGTTGATGTTCGTGATGTACGAGAAATGCCCGCCAGTGTCCGTTTCGTACAAATTCAATGTCATGGTTGTGTCGTATTTTCCCGGGGAACGCTGGACGAGTCGGGCGGTGAGTTGTGGGTCATCGGTGTTGTCATCATCCACGTGTTGCTCTAATTTGTATACGACAATGTTGACATGGAATAAATTTTCCACCACATCTAGCTGCGATAACGGGACCCCGCGGAAGTGCTGTTTTTCCATGTTCTTTTCACGTAAGTAGTCTTCCCAATAGCAGTTGGCCAATTTATCACATTTCGTGGGTGGACGTTTGTTGAGATGGATAGCCAGGCAGCGGAATAAACATTTCCGATCGGTGTAGGGCCCATGGTTTCCACCGACTAAAGCGTACATGCCTTCTCTGTGTTTTAACCAGTCCGGGAGATGAATGGGAGCGCCGATAGGGTGATCGATCATTTTAGTGACGTAAAACGTAACATTGGTTATCATCTCCACTTGCCATTTTGTGTTCGGGCGTTGTTGTCGTATCCACTCCAAACTATCCAAGTTTTCTAATTTTTCCAGTACCGTGTCCAGAGAGGGTCGATGGATAATGGTGAAAGGCTGGTCAAACACCCGGGTATTATTGCTGGGATAATAATAACGGAGCTGGTCTGTCTCTTTATGGCGAAGAATGTATCCAAAAGTGAGATTTAACTTGAAGGCTGTATCTTGGTCGTTGAAGATAGCTTCCACGTAGCTACGTAGACGGATGTTTTCTTCCAACCGGAAATTATATAAGTCCAATATCGGGCGATTTCGATGAAAACAATGGCGTATGGTAACCCAGTGTCGTTGATAAATCTCACTGACACGCTCGTCTTGGGGTAAAACTTCAACCGGAGGTGCCGCTGGGTCCCAGGGAAAATCTTCTCCACGTCTCATACAGGCAGGCTGGATGACTGACTAAAGGTGAAGCAAGCAGGCAGGCAGGCAGGTAGGCTGGCTGGTCAGGTCAGTCAGAGTGCTACGCAGGGTAGTGCAATGAATACACCCCTACCCTAAAAATCGACTCCTTTTATACGTTTTTCTACAATCCGCCATCTTAAACCCACCTCCCACCATCCACCACCCACGCCGCCATCTTAAACCCACCTCCCACCATCCACCAAGCACGCCGCCATCTTAAACCCACCTCCCACCATCCACCACAACCATTTTTTTAATTTTCTACTATTTTTTTTTACTATTTTTTTTATAGGGCGAAAACTTATCTAAGATAATTTTTCTGTCATAATTAATTCTTGGTCGAGTATCAACTATTCAGATATTACGGAAAGTACTGTTGTTATAAGGTATTGTTTGTTATATATCAGACACGATCAGCTGATATATGTAAACAAACGATCTATATTTAGACCCTCACGTGATCTGCTACGTTGCAGCACGCGCTCTTTCATCTTGGCGTTCCGCCGCCGTACAAGAAGCTCAAATTGAGACGGAGAATTTCGTTACCATTACCAGTAAATTGTAAGTTTATTGCGGAAAGAATTTATATTTCATAAATTCCTGCGGGAAATAGGAAGTACACATATAAGAGAATATTGTCTTGACGTAAAAAAGTTTGGACATTTCATATTTACGGAGATATGGATTTTTATAGCTGAGCCGGTTTATCGTGTAAACCATCGCAGCGAAAAGGGAAACGGCTGTCATCTTCGTTTTGCTATGTCACAAAAAGTGCTCGAATTACTTATTTCTAAATGATTTCATGACGAATCCAACTAAGGTTAGCAAGTATACATATTTTACGATATTGTCAATAACTGCCAGCACATAAGACGTTCTGGTTGCTGAGATCTGAATTTTTAAAATACAACTGTCAACGTGAAACACTGTGTTCAATGGAACGGGGCGGGGAAAATTTTATTTTTCTAGTTTGGCAGATCGTATTTTACAAAACACGGGGAACCCGCTCCACAGACATTTTACACCAAATAGCTCAACCCATGAACACCAATATACATATATTGCGGCCAGTCTATGATACAGTGCCTCCCCAGTGTCGAGCATTTATTGTCCAGTTTGCACCAGCAAAGAAAAATCACGAACGTTCATCGAACGTCATCGGTGGGGACCTTCATGTGGTCTTCCGCGGTATATGAATCACTTACATTTGAATGCATGAATTAGTTTGATATAATTTTGTTGGGTATGAATGGTTTAAAAGAGTGAAAATATTCCGTACAGGTCTGTTTTATGTAACAAACGCTAAGTAAAATGGCTACCCAAGGTCAATTGGTACAATTCCCCGGATAATCGCGCCAGCCAAACCACAGCCCCATCTAGACGCTTTGATGCAAGGGAGACAACTCGGTCTATCCCAATTCCTCTCATTCGCACATTTCTATCTTTTTTGCGTGTTTTGGGTGGTGGAGTTTTTTTATGCATTTTACTCTGGGCTGTGAGATTGTAGAATACGATGGGAAAGCTATGAAATTTGTTTTTACGTACCGGGTAGGTCTGTATATAACCCCATAGGTCTACTGGCTCAGTGCATAGGTGCATATTGGGTGGACATGTTGGAGTCTAGGTGGAGCACTAGTGGACCGATTGGGTAGAGTGAGGTCTTATTTTGAAGTTCTCGAGGAAATAAATAAATCAATAAATAAATAAATAATAATAAAAAAATCAAAAAAAATCGGCGAGTAGTAGACGAAGGGAAAATTGGGAAGTACTGACCATGCCCCAGAATACTTCATATGCATATCACGGCCTTAAGGCCTATGTAAGATGTAATCTACTTCACATTTTAGTAGTATAAAAGCGCAAGTCCTATTGACCTTGCCCCTCCAAAGAAATAAAATCGGCTCTATTTTACAGGAGTATATACGCAGGTCACGTGGGTTGTGACGTCACTTCCGGGTTTTTACTAAAAACTACCTCCAAACATAGAAGAGTTCCAATTTTTCCCCTTAGACGTCCGTATGTTCATCCTCCAAACCCAGAAGAGTTCCAATGTTCAACCGCCGGGTTTTGTTTTTCCCGGCGCGGCCCCGTCCCGGCGCCCCCCCAGCACGCAGCGCGCGCGCGCGTCATCACGCGTCATCCCCGGCAGTGCGCACGCGCGGATCAAAAGGTCACCTGTCAAACGGTCTCCCTTTCGGCAAGGTTCGGAGAATACAAAGAACTTATAGTCATAATCTATACGTGTTGGACGAGTCTCTTCACTCACCGTATACACGCACCTCAATGAAATGCCCGCTCCAAACCTAGACCAAATACACGTACTTGGTCTGTGGGCTGATTTCATTCGAAGAATACAAAGAACTTATAGTCATAATCTATACGCGTTGGACGAGTCTCTTCACTCACCGTATACACGCACCTCAATGAAATGCCCGCTCCAAACCTAGACCAAATATACGTACTTGGTCTGTGGGCTGATTTCATTGGCTCTCTATTTTTTACTATAGTGCGCTTGCATTCTAACCTTGATGGGTGATATTTTGGCCCCATCCTACACCACTGATTTCAGTTTGACTCAATCTTCAGATGCATTATGAATAAAACACACAACACAGGTTTTTTTTTTTGGTGAGATCTCTTTTTTTTTTTAATCAGTGAACAACAACGTGAGAACAACCACGTGAAAACTGAAGCCCAGAACAAGGGGCTTGTAATTAATTCAAGCCCAGAACAGCGGGCGTATGTACATTGAAAGAATTCAAGCCCAGAACGGGACTTGTACATTGAAATGATGGGCGGCCCAGTCATAGACGAGTACATCTCGGTCCTCGGCCTTGGGGTACTCGTCAAACATGTGGACGATGGTAGATAAGGGTCTTCCCCGGCATCGATGGTACAGGTAAAACAAGCAATATTGTCCGCACACCATACTGTCCAGGCTTTGCAACGTTTTAGTATTCCAACACCACGTATCTGTGCCTTGATCCATGAAGTCTGTTAAATCGGGATGGAGGGGTGGTAGGCCGTACGGGTCAAAGTATTCACCCTGCTCTTCTGTCAAGTACACGGCCACCCAGTGTTCACCGGGCCGATCCATCGGGTCTGTATTCAGGACGTAAGCAGCCGGATACACACGGTCTAATGGGAACACATCTCGGGCGAACACCCCTTGAAACACCCTACGTGTTCCTGGGTCAGTCTCCAGCACCGTGGTTATCTGGTCTGTATCCATGTTAGGTGGCGAAGTCACACAGCACGTTACGGCTTTTATCGATTTGAATGATGTTGTCAAACTCAGCGTAGCAGATCACATTGATGGTTTTCGGTAAAGGTATCCCGAAGTGCAGTTCCAAGCGTAAGTTGCCTTTCTTGACGAGACTCAGTTGATGATCGTTGTCTAAGGTGGGAGTCAGATCGAAACAGAACAATGTGTATCCTTTGCCGAAATCGTCTCGACTGATCATATTTCCCTCGTCTTGGTTGATTTGGCCAGTTGCTGTGAAGAGGTTCAGATAGCTCCGGATGTAATTGTCCGTTCCAAAGTTAGGTTGTAAGGGGCGTGCCGGTACCTGTTGGCCATCCACATGCAGGGCCACGAAATTGATGTTGAACGCTTTTAGGTTGAACGGATTCCTCGAGAGTCCCATTATAACTCACGTTCTCCACACAGGCTAGGGTTAAACGCTTGGGCAAATCCCCTAGGAACAGGTTTTCTTGATTCACAATCATATTGCCTTTAGGAACGGAAAACACCTTGGTCTGTACACGTCGAATCGGGTACTGGGCTGGTTTTTTCTCCAAGGCTCTGATGTGCCCCAACTGTACACCTGGGCTGGGTTTCACTTTGCGTACAAACAGACTTGCTTCTTGGATGACAATGTTATACTCGAGGTCCTCATTCGCGGCCATCAAGGCAAACTCAGGCGTTGCGCGCACTAGTCGTATTTTGACAGGTACTCCATTCAAGAGGTATCGGTCCTGCATGAATAAGTCCGCATGCAGACGTCCCATCATATCGACCGAGTGACTCTCTGCTGTGGCATCCACTCTCTCCGTGTAGCCGGCATTATCAGGACTCGCTTCCATGTTGCCTGGGGTATCTCGGTAGAACAACGAGGCTGTCAAATACGACTTTTTAGCGTCACGCCCGTAGGATAACAGTGTTTCGATGTAGGCTCGGTACGGGTACGTGTTCGTCGAGGCGCTCACCAGTTTATCACTCAGGGCTATATCCACTTGCTGGAATAGCGAATGAAGCCAGAGATTCACTGGACCCACGGGTGCATCTGCTTTCAGGTCTGTCCCATCTTTATTGGTGATTTTAGCTTTGACATATAGGTACGTATGGGCTAAATCCAGGTAGGTCGTATCTGCGTTGGTGATGGTGAATTCAATGGGGCCTGTGGCTGTAATGCTGGAAAGGGGCAGATGTTCTACCCATTGACCCTCTTCGGCACTGGTCTGAGTAGGTGGGACGGTCCATAAATCAAATTCACTGCTGGTAGAAGGACACGACTCGGCATGGATGAAAGCCATCTTTAAGAAAAGATATCCTTGGTCTTCTTCGATGTGCGTCGTCGCTGGGTCGGTCGTCGACTGGTGCGTGGTCTCGGTGGGGCAGCTCTTTTATTCCCTACGGTGCGTTGTGCTTTGGCCACCAAGACGCCTCCCGCTTCTTTGGCCCGCCGTTTCAAGGATTTTTTGGGTGCCGTACCCCCCAAGACATCACCAGCCACTTGCAGTCCACTGCGCACCGCTTGTTTGCCGATCGCTTTGACCCCACGCGTCACCAAGGGCAGGAACGTTTTGACGATGCTCCTGAGTATGTTCCCCAGCCCATGTCCTCGTTGCATGCGTGTACCCGCAAAGACAGGAAAGTTACCCCCGGCCTGTTTGGTGTAATGATCGACGTAACTGGCTGTATGGCATTGATAAGGCACCTTCATTATGCAAAGTGAACCGCTCGGACTTGACGGAAATGAAGTGTCAGCACCACTTTTCCTCGTTCGAATGCCACTGGTCGTCCCGTGTCGTCTCTTTTATCGATGACGATGGAGCTAATATCGGTCTGACTGACCGGTAGATACACGATATGCCTGAAACTGTGGGTGACTTGAGCTCCATACGTGCCTTTCACCGGGCAGACGCGCGGTAGAGGTACGTTGCTGTCGCCGACAATGTGTGCATCGACCACGTCCGAGTAGACGTACAGGCCATACATACCACCACGCATGTCCATCGGGATGTGGCCTATCTCGCCGGTGGGGCCAGCGTACCCCTGGTAATTGAAATCCAGCATTTGCTGTAGGGTAGCACTGAGTTCGACACTCACGTTGGAGCTGAGCGTGAGATTGGCCTTGTCGTTGTGTGCGTTGTAATCGAAGTCCACATGATTTTTGAAGGGGAAAGATTTGATGGGTTTTGAAGTATTCGTGACGTCTCGTAGAGACTTATAATGCATCAGACTTCTCAGTCCACCCATGAACTCCTTGGGGTATCGTATTGACCTTCGGGTAGTTTGAGTCGAGTTTCTTGTCCTTCGTAGGTCACCTCGTACCATACTTCATTGGCTCGCACGTTGTACCACGAGTAAGGGTATTGGATATCCACGAGTCCACATTCCCAGCGTCCAGGTAAATGCAACGGTTGTGGTAACTGGGTCACGTACTTGGTCAAGGTGTTGTCAGGAAACACATCAGCCGAGCTGTTACTGGGTAGGGTGAGGTAAAACATGATGACTGAGCTGTCCTGCTGCTGCTGTTCGTTTTAATACTTCTCCCAGCCCTTGGGCGCTAATCGTCGTGCTGGTCGCGGTGATTTTGCTCTTGGTGGTTGCAGGGGGTGGCGTGGTAAAAGGGGTGAAAACGTAGGTGCCCGCCGTGGTGGTGATGTGGGAGGTGACTCCGGTTCCCAAGGTTCTGGTGGTGTACTCACATTCTGCATAAAGGCCCAGCGCTGAGGGTTGCCCACCAACTCCTGTGGTACATGCATGTCTTTCAAGCCTTGAGCGAAGACCTCCCATCCTCGAGGATTCGTGTGCGTCCTGCGTTGACGCATCAGGTCATTCACTAAACCCGTCATGTGGGTCCCGGGGACCACCTGATTCTGTACCAGGAGTTCGCCTTTATCGTTCCAAGTCATGTTAGGATTCTGTTTCATCCGTTGTAATACCAGGCCAGCTTGTTTCTTGAACGAGGCAGGTACACTCTTCAGGACTTCGTCTTCGACCCACTGTGGAGCTGTGGAAGGTACTCCACCCGGCTGTTGGAGCGGTGCTGAGGTTGGCGGTGTGTCACGTGGTGATGGTGGTGGTGGTGGAGCAGAGAGGGTTTTGTATTGGTCCATGAACGTCATGTACCGCTGAAGCGTCTCATTGTACCGTTGTACTTTCTCACTATCGCTTAACCCCGGTCTCTGTAAGATCTGTTGCATTTCTCCATCGAGGGTGTTTATCGTCTTCACCGTAGAAGGGACAGGGTAGGGCGATTGGAGGTTTTCAAGCAGCCGAGGTTCGACGAGGACCATTTTTTTCGTGTGGTTCATTGTCGGCCGAAGAGTCCACCCAATACTGGACCCAACACGGAAGCGGCCAACGGTGCTAAGATGGCCCCGAGAAATCCGCCTTGCTGTAACACCTTTTTGTTTTGTGTTTGAGACACTCGCTTCTGGACTAAGGTTCTTAGACCTGTCTTATGCTTGGCCAACTTGGTCTTCTGAGCCGGAGTCAGTGGTACGTTGCCTTTTAAGATATTGAGTCCAATCTCGCACAGACAGCACACGAGAGCAGGGTCCGCATGGCGTACAATGGTTCGCACTAACTCGGGTGGGGCCGTCTTCAATACACGGAGCGTGGGAGCGTGCTTCCGTACTCGCGCAGACATCCTGTACAACTAATGCTAAAACCCACAACTCTGCTCTTTTTATCTACTTCAGAGAACACAACCCTGCTGTGGTATTCATTCTTTTTTATTATCCCCATCATCAAAACACACACACACACACCCCAGCTGGGGGAGCCACTGTAGGTGTGTTTACATTATTTTTGCATGTACACGTGGTGAGTCTCTCCGGGAAAGATGCCGGTCCGTAGTCGAAGGCGGTCGGGGGTGGTTTGCTTCAGGTCGAAGAACATATACCCGTGCTGAGGGGTTGTGGCATCTTTAAAGGCTTCCAATGCAAACGGTGTGCGGCCGGGATACATCTGTCTCGCCAGGTGCAGCAGTTGAGTGGTATCTCTCGGGTTTTTGAAGACCATCAGGTAGTGGGCATTTAAGCTAATATTCCGATGTTCTTTGTTTTTACTGAACAGATTCTGCACAATGTAGATGATGCTGAGCCGTCGATGATGGCTGCCTTTGGTAAAGAGTTGGGTCACCCGCGCATCCGTCTCCGCCATGAGATCATCCAGAACCACCAAGGTGTCGGGTTTCAAATCGGCCAGGTTAGGTAGGCCTTCCACGAACGTGATGTGGGGCATTGCTGCATACGCTTCCTGCCATTCTCCGTAACACCACACGACTCTGGCAATGGGTGGAGTGATCATACTGTCGGCGTGTTCGAGGAGCTTCCTGACGAAGTGCGTTTTGCCCGAGCCCGTCGGTCCTGCGATGACGCAGGTGAAGGGATGCTGCCACCGAGGGTCCATGGTTGGAGGTGTATCCGCTGTCGTGGTAACCCGCTCTTGTAAATTTGGTACGAGTGAACTGGAGTGGTGGTGGGTACAACGTCGGTTGTCGTTGTCTGTTCACGTTCAGGGATGATGATGGTGGTGATGGGTACAACGTGGGTCGTCGTCGTTGTCGGTTCACTGTGAGGTATGAAATCCGGTGGGTCTTCAGACGTAGTGGGTGTTCTTGGTGTAAGTGTGGAGCTTACACTCGTTGTGGCTTGTACAAGAGGTATGGTGGTGGTGGTGGTGACTGGGCTGGATACGACTGGTGCTCTCTGTAGACCGGTTTCACTGATGGCTGGTGTTCTCAGTTGGTTAAGTAACGTGCTGACATAGGCTACGTCGTAAAACACACCTCCGTACAACACACTCAGCAGGGTTAGCACTAGTACACCAAAGCTTACTCGCACTTTGCGCGTTTTGGAAGACGCTGTGTTCAGAGACGGATGCACCGCGTTCATGGTTGGACGTGGAATGAAGGAGGACGGCAGTGATGTCTGGCTTTATAGTCGTTTCACCTGGTTGGCCGCGACCCAGGAATTGAAGGAACTGGGCCAACCTTGCCATTTCACGAAATGAAACAGTTTGCCACGTCGACGTTTCGTTTTCAAAATCTGCTCCACCGTGTAGTAGTCTTGCTGTGTTTTTACAACAGGCTGTAATTCCGTATCGTAAAACGTCCCCAGCAACGTTTCCCCTTGGAGATCTTCCAGTTCATAGACTCGCCGCTGTCGGGGTAGGCGCCGTTTAATCAGGAAGTGCTCATCGCTCCAATTGGGCAAGTAACTTTTCTCGAACTTGCCCTTGACTTTACTGATCCGTACAGGGTCCCCGACCTTGAACATCTCCTTCGGTGCTGGTTGCGATGGCCTGGGGTACAAGACACGCCGGACTTGGCCTTCATTGCGTTGGGTCACGGTAATGGGGGCTCTCTGTATACTTCGATGATAGGCTCGATTGTAACCCCTCACCAGTTTCGGGAGAACATCGATGTACCGCCGTGTATTCTTATAGGTGAAATATTTATACATACGACCTTTAAATGTCCTGTTGAACCTTTCCACCACGGACGCCTTGGTCTCGTTGTACGTATGGAAGAAGAAGACCTTCTGGGCTTTCAGAAAGGCTTGGAACGGTCTGTTGAGGAATTCCGTGTCTTCGTCGGTTTGCAAATACAAGGGTTTGCGCCCGGTCTTGAAGATGTCTTTGAACGCCGCTATGAGATTCGCCCCCGTTTTTTCTCCGGATGGGTACCACCCACGCATACTTGGATAGGATATCGATGCACGTCAAGATATACCGATTCCCATCGTTGTGTTTGGCAAAGGCGCTCATATCGACCAAATCCGCTTGCCACTGGGCATCTATTCCTCCCACGATCACCCGGTTCCGAAGAAAATGGCGACGGACAGCTCGATGTAAGGTATAGGTGTCTTGTTTTCTTAACCAATCTCGGACTTGGGTACGTTGTATCCCCTGGGGTTTGGCCGCTCGATAGAGAGCCGACAATGCACTATAGGCTGCCGGACTGTCGGGACTGTAGTATAAGTTATCCAACACCTTCTCCCAGCGCTTCATGGTGACACAATGATGATGGACCCGGAGAGTATGGTTTATTTATAACAAGTTTCTACCACCGTTGTGTTGGTTGACTCAGTTCAGCCGGGTAATCAATGGCCTCGTCGTCGTCGTCGGGTTCATGACTAGACAGTTGTTCATGGGGTTCAGCCAGCGCGTCCTCAATAGCACGAGCCCACCCCAACTCGTCTGATGATCGTTCGTCCGGTGTAAAGAGCTGGTCCACAATAGGCACCACTTTCTCCAAGGCTGTCCACAGATCGGGGTCTAGGGTGAAGCCTCGCGTAGCATCTTGGTAGCGGCCCAGACGTGCGAAGAAAGGCCCACGGTATACGTAGATGGCATTGTCTATGTGGATGAGGTGTCCGTCGAGCTCGCCGCTCAACACCCGTTTAAATTTGGTCCAGCCGTCACGAGGTAGCGTCACCGTAGTGGATGTGGACTCCGGATCCCACCCACAGACATCCCGGTCTTCCACCAGGGTGACTTTATCTTCATAGACGTGTAACCCCACCTGGGGTGTAAGGGGCAGGATGGCTCGTAGGACGGATGACATGCTTGCTCCAATGTCGAACGGTGAATGACACACTCTGTCTGACCCTGGTATTTATAGTGTCAATACCACAGCGCCAGGGTCAATAGGGCACAGACTAGTATGAGGCCAACCAGCCGGTGCTGGTTCCGGCGTGAGCGCTCGTGGTGCATAGCCCGAGCATCAAGGATGGCTGTCATTGTCCAGTAGTGGTGAGTGATGGCACGCCTCTCCATCGAGTGCACTCTGTGGAGGACCGCTTCTGTGAACTCGTTCAGGATCTGGCGTCGTCCCTCGTTGTCGTCGCCATCTGCAAACATGGACCGGACCACTGCTCGGTAACCCGTGAATGAATTCACCACGGTGGCATACTGTAAAATGCGAGTCGCATGGGGCTGGGTCTCCGCCATGGCTCTGCAACCGTAGAAATGAAGGTGTGGGATCCGGAGGGACGTGTTTTATAGACCAGGTCACATCTTGGATATGGCCCATAATGCACCGGGTGAAAATACTCGCTTCTGATCGGACGAGAGCTCTGTGACGTCATCTCATTTGCATAAAAGAGCGGGAATTTCAGTTTTATATACTGCGCATGCGCAGAATGACGCTATTTCAACCCCACACCCACCCCATCAGATGCCCCTTCACGAATGCTTCACTTTGGTACCTTACTCGACCCCGTTGGACCATGCAGCGTATTTCCAGTATAGGGACTACTTTTTCTCCGCGGAAGCTTTTTTCCGCGACCGCATCACCGCCAAAACCGCATCACCGCGGATGAATACATGCCCAGGGGCCCTTTGCCGGAACTATAGTGACCCAGAGTTACCTCCCCCTAGATTGGAACTCTTCTGGGTTGGAGGTGGGCAAGGTCAGTCACGTGACAAAATACTCGCTTCTGATTGGACGAGAGCCGCCCCCAGTTTCCCCCTCATTTGCATAAATGGGAAGGAATTTGCACTTTTACTACTACTAGCGTTTTAAGAGTGTATACTTCATATAATCATTTTGCGGGCCAGGCGTCAATGATCGATAATGAATCCCTATGATACTTTGTGAGGATCTACATGAGATGAATTGTGAGGATCTACATGAGATGAATTGTGAGGATCTACATGAGATGAATTGTGAGTATCTACATGAGATGAATTGTGAGGATGTACATGAGATGAATAGTGAGTATCTACATGAGATGAATTGTGAGGATGTACATGAGATGAATAGTGAGTATCTACATGAGATGAATTGTGAGGATCTACATGAGATGAATAGTGAGTATCTACATGAGATGAATTGTGAGGATCTACATGAGATGAATTGTGAGGATCTACATGTCATGAATTGTGAGGATCTACATGAGATGAATTGTGAGTATCTACATGAGATGAATTGTAAGGATCGACATGAGATGAATTGTGAGGATCTACATGAGATGAATTGTGAGGATCTACATGAGATGAATTGTGAGGATCTACATGAGATGAATTCCTATGGTCCTTTCTGAGGATCTACATGAGAGGTATGGTAGCACTTCGTTTCGAGTCATGCGACTCTGTTAATAGCCTGAGTATGCTAAAACATGTGACCGTCTCCATATGAACAACTGCAATGAAAGCGCGGCTGAGATACTAAGGCTACATCCGAGAATCTACTGTATTCTCGAGTCTGAATTTGAGGCGCCAAGGGAAGTGTAGAGTCTTATGGCTGCTTTTTAGTCGCCAGACATCAATTTTCTTCTTGAGTATCGCTCCATTTCAAAACCTAGTTTGTCAGGTTGTAGCACTTGAATTAAAGTAATTCTTGCCGAAGTATGAAAATCCAGACTTAATTAGGGAATCGACAGGATGCAACAATCTGATTAAAACTCAGACTTAATAACCGCTCCTCTGTCGGACTTGTCGCTAATTCTGATCTGGGACAGTCCCTATAACAAATCCGTCAGATGAACTCCGAATTAAATTGTTTCCGGGTCAAATAGTCACCCAATGAGACGCCTCGTAGTATAGCATGTCGGCTTCTCTCCTAATATTAACGTTGTTGTTGCGATGCAGTTATGAACTGATTTTATGAAACAAAATAACCGTACCTATATATTCAGCAGTGCAAGAAATATTCCTTGATCTTTTCACCAGGTCTGTCATTGAAGAGAGCAAATAATCTTCGGTGATCGCTCATGGACTGGAGTCATGAGCAAGAACTTCGTCAGCCGCCTGCATGGGTTGGATTTCTCTGCGCCTCGTCCGTACACTCGGCAACATAAAGATTTCCCGTAGCCGGTAGGAAGAACGGCTATACAGTGTCTTTTACGTAGCATACAAGAAAGCATCTGCAGTTGCTCCTGCTTTAATGCGGGCACGTCAAATTCATGGCACACCATAATTTTCGATCTCGCCTTGAACTTCGCCGCCACTGAATATAGGCACCCCTTCGCCTGTCGAAGTTGGATTGTGATTGGTCGTCAGTCTGATATGCGCGACAGATTTAAGATAGGGACTGTCCCAGATCTTAATTAGCGACATGTCAGATAGAGGAGCGGTTATTAAGACTGAGTTTTAATCAGATTGCAGGATGCAATTACGTTAACATTGCCGACAATATAAATCTTTTAGTGGCCTAATGTCTCATTGGCTTGTGAGGCATATCCAATTTTGATGGGAACATCGCCTTTATTAAGGGGAGTGTGTGTATACGAAGTTCAGCTGGAGAAGAGACGTGTAGTTTCCCTAGTTACAGCATATATAGCGAAACTGTTGTCTCTCTGGTAACGATTGGGTGATTTGGTCCAATCAGAGAAAATGGATGATTAGGTGTGTTAGTAGTAGCGTTAGCGTAAATGGAGTCAGTTTTCACCCGGATGTAGAGGTCATTTGGGGCGGAAACGAGGCGGGAGGAGAGGTCAAGTGCAGTATAGTTCCGGCAGAAGGACCAAAAGCTACCTCCAATCCAGGAGAGTTCCAATTGTTGGAGGGGATGTATTCAGGATGTATTCCTCCGCGGTGATGCGGTTTGGCCGCGGTTTTGGCGGTGATTCGGTCTCGGGAAAAAGCTTCCGCGGAGAAAAAGTAGTCCCTAGATAAAATGGTCCGATGGGGTCGAGTGAGATATCAAAGTGAAGCTTATGTGAAGGGGCATCTGATGGGCTGGGTGTGGGGTTGAAATATCGGCCTTCTGCGCATGCGCGGTGGCCGAAGGGTATGAAAACAGCCTTTTTGAGAGCTAGGGGAGTCCCTAATGGTCCAATGGGGTCGAGTGAGGTATCAAGGTGAAGCTTATGTGAAGGGGCATCTGATGGGCTGGGTGTGGGGTTGAACTATCGGCAATCTGCGCATGCGCGGTGGCCCAAGGCTATGGAAATAGACGTGTTGGAGCTAGGGGAGCCCGTAATGGACCAATGGGGTCGAGTGAGGTATCCATGTGAAGCATTCGTGAAGGGGCATCTGATGGGCTGGATATGGGGTTGAACTATCGGCATTCTGCGCATGCGCGGTAGCCCAAGGGTGTGAAAATAGCCGTGTTGGGAGCTAGGGGAGCCCCTAATGGGCCGATGGAGTTGTATGAGGTATCCATGTGAAGCCTAGGTGAAGGGGCATCTGATGGGTTGGGTGTGCGGTAGGAATATCATTCTGCGCATGCGCAGACGCAATGCGGAGCTCTCGTCCAATCAGAAACGAGTATTTCAAATCCGTCACACAGCACTCGTCCAGTCAGAAGCGAGTATTTTGACCCGGTGCATTATGGGGCATATCCAAGATGGCGGCACGTATGTTCAAGATGGCGGCACATCCGGTGTCGAAAACTGGTCATTTTGTCGGGATGTGGTCACCTAGTGTCGAAAACTGGACCCTGTATGGGTCCCGCTCTACGTGTTGGGGTCTAGGGGAGCCACGAGTGGCCCAAAGGGGTCGAGTGAGGTATCAAAGTGAAGCCTAGGTGAAGGGGCATCTGATGGGCTGGGTGTGGGGTTGAACTATCGGCATTCTGCGCATGCGCAGTCTGGCCGTAGTATACAAATAGCCGTGTTGGGGTGTAGGTGGGCCCCTAGTGGGTCGATGGGATCGAGTGAGGTATCCATGTGAAGCCTAGGTGAGGGAGTTACACTAGGGTGTCGTTTCCATTCTGCTGCGCAGGTCACGTGGGGGTTGTGACGTCACTTCCGGGTTTTTCACTAAAAAACTACCTCCAAACATAGAAGAGTTCCAAATGTTTCCCCTTAGACGTCCGTATGGTCAACCGCCGGGACCTTTTTGGCCCCATCCTACACCACTGATTTCAGTTTGACGGAATCTCCACAATGGGCATTGATGCATTATGAATAAAACACACAACACAGGGGGTTTTTTTTTTTTTTTTGGTGAGATCTCATTTTTTTTATTCAGTGAACAACAACAACGTGAGAACAACCACGTGAAAACTGAAGCCCAGAACAAGGGGCTTGTACATTGAAAGAACTGAAGCCCAGAACAAGGGGCTTGTACATTGAAAGAACTAAAGCCCAGAACAGGGGGGCTTGTAAACTTAAGCCCAGAACAGCGGGCGTATGTACATTGAAAGAATTCAAGCCCAGAACGGGACTTGTACATTGAAATGATGGGCGGCCCAGTCATAGACGAGTACATCGCGGTCCTCGGCCTTGGGGTACTCGTCAAACATCTGTACGATGGTAGATAAGGGTCTTCCCCGGCATCGATGGTACAGGTAAAACAAGCAATATTGTCCGCACACGCTACTGGTCAGGCTTTGCAACGTTTGACTGTTCCAACACCACGTCTCTGTGCCTTGATCCATGAAGTCTGTTAAATCGGGATGGAGGGGTGGCAGGCCGTACGGGTCAAAGTATTCACCCTGCTGTTCTGTCAAGTGCACGGCCACCCAATGTTCACCGGGCCGATCCATCGGGTCCGTATTGAGAACGTAAGCAGCAGGATACACACGGTCTAATGGGAACACATCTCGGGCGAACACCCCTTGAAACATCATACGTGTCTCTGGGTCATTCTCCAGCACGGTGGTTATCTGCTCTGTATCCATGTTAGGTGGAGAAGTCACACAGCACGTTGCGCGCCTTGTCCACTTGAATGATGTTGTCAAACTCGGCGTAGCAGATCACATTGACGGTGCTCCGGAGGGCTCGTTGAAAGTGGATTTCCAACCGTAAATTACCTTGCTTGGCCAGGGCCAGCTGATGGTCGTTCTCTAAGGTGGGGGTCAGATCGAAACAGAACAACGTGTATCCGGTCCCGTAGTCCTCCCGACTGATGAAATTCCCTTCGTCCTGGTTGATTTGACCGGTGGCTGTAAACAGGCTCTGATAGGCTCGAATGAAATTCGCGCGCCCAAAGTTCGGGGTTAAGGCCGTGGCTGGCACCTGTTGTCCATCCACATGCAGGGCCACAAAATTGATGCCGAAATGTTTAAAGTCAAACGGATTCTCTGGGTAGGCTCCACTGAAACTGGTATTTTCCACACAGGCCAGGATCAATCGCTTGGGTAGTTCCCCCAGGAACAGGTTGTCTTTGTTGGCGCTCATATTTCCAGCAGACACAGAGAACACTTTGGTTTGCACACGTCGGATAGGGTACTGGGCTGGTTTTGTTTCCAAGGCTTTCATGTGTCCCAATTGAACGGCTGGATTCGGTTTCACTTTTCGGACATACAGCACTGCGTCTTCGATGACAATCTTATAGTCAGCTACATGCGCCTCTACGTTAGTGGCCATCAAGGCGAAGGTCGGAGGCGCCCGTATCAGTCGGATTTTGATGGGAACCTTGTTCAAGAGGTATCGGTCTTGCATGAACATGTCTGCGTGCAGTCGACCGATCATATCCACCGAGACGCCGTTCGCGGTCAAAGCCTTCCGTTTGCTATATCCCGTATTGTCGTTCTCTGCGCCCATGTGCTCGGCTTTGTCCTGGTAGAATAAAGCGGCTGTCAGTTGAGATTTTTTAGCCTCTCGCCCATGCGACAACAGCGTCTCTATGTAGGCTCGATAGGGGTACGTATTGGTCGAGTCACTGATGAGTTTGTCGCTGAGAAATATATCCACCTGTTGAAACATCGAGTGCAGCCAGAGATTCGTGGGGCCCACCGTTGCTTGGTCGACGATTCTGGTGCCATCTCCACTGACGATCTTGGCTTTCACATACAAGTAGGTATGGACTAAATCCACATAGGTCGTATCCGCATTACTGATGGTGAACTCAATGGGCCCTGTTGCGTTGATGCTGGACAGCGGGAGATGCTCCACCCATAATCCTTGTTCGGCACTGGTCTGTGTGGGCGGCACGGTCCACAAATCAAATTCACTGTTGGTGGAGGGGAAGGACTCGGCGTGGATCAAGGCCATGTTTTAAGAAAAGATATCCCGGGTCTTCTTCGATGTGCGTCGTCGCTGGGTCGGTCGTCGACTGGTGCGTGGTCTCGGTGGGGCAGCTCTTTTATTCCCTACGGTGCGTCGTGCTTTGGCCACCAAGACGCCTCCCGCTTCTTTGTCCCGCCGTTTCAAGGCTTCTTTGGGTGCCGTACCCCCCAAGACATCACCGGCCACTTCCAGTCCACTGCGTACCGCTTGTTTGCCGATTGCTTTCACCCCACGCGTCACCAAGGGCAGGAACGTTTTGACGATGCTGCCGAGTATGTTCCCCAGTCCATGTCCACGTTGCATGCGTGCACCACTAAACACCGGAAAGCCACCCCCGGCCTGTTGGGCATAATAGTCCATATAGCTGCGTGCATCGCACTCGTAAGGCACCTTCATTATGCAAAGTGGGGAGCACGTGCTTGTCGAAAATGAAGTGTCACCACCACTTTACCGCGTTCGAATGCCACCGGTCGTCCCGTGTCATCTCTTATATCCACCGTGGATCGTGTTGATGTGGGTTTGTCGTACAGGCAGGAAGAGCATGTGGGTGAAACTGTGGGTGACTTGATCTCCATACAACTTTTTAATGGGCACCACCCGTAACAGAGGTGTGTTGATATCGCCCACGATGTGGTTGTCCACCACGTCCGAGTAGACGTAGAGTCCGTACATACCCGACTTCATATCCATCGGGATCTCGCCTTGGTGGGCGGTGGGACCAGCGAAAGTCCGTAGATCGAAACCCAGCATTTGCTGTAGGATAGGACTCAGTACGACACTCGCGTTGGCGGTGACGATAAGCTCTGCCTTGTCGTTGTGTGCGTTGTAATCGAAGTTCACGTGATTCTTGAAGGGATAGGCTTTGATGGGTCTTGAAGTATTTGTGAGCTCCCGTAGAGCCTTATAATGCAACAGTCTTGACAGCCCACCCATGAACTCCTTGGGAGTATCGTATTGGCCTTCAGTGAGAGTGAGTCGGGTGTCTTTTCCTTCGTAGGTCACCTCGTACCACACTTCATTGGCTCGCACGTTGTACCACGAGTAAGGGTACTGAATATCCACCAGTCCACATTCCCACCGGCCAGGTAAATGCAACGGTTGTGGTAATTGAGTCACATACTTGGCCACGGTGTTGTCAGGAAACACATCCAGCGAACTGTTACTGGGTAGGGTGAGGTAAAACGTGGCGACTGAGCTGTCCTGCTGCTGCTGTTGGTTTTAATAGGTGTTCCAGACCTTGGGTGGTTGTGTCCGGCGTCGTGTTCGTCGCGTTGACTTGCTACGTGTCACGGCTCTGGAGATGTGCGGTGTCCTGATCAAGGGTGGTTTTTTAAAGGTCTGTAAAGAAGGTGCCCGTTGTGGTGGTGGAGGAGTTTTGGGGGGTGACTCCGGTTCCCAGTCGGATTCCCAACGTTGTGGAATCTGTCGTGGTGCACGACTCGGCGATTGCTGGGTTTGCTGCATAAAGGCCCAGCGGTGGGGATTCCCCACCAATTCCTGTGGTACATGCATGTCTTTCAAGCCTTGAGCGAAGACCTCCCATCCTCGAGGATCCGTGTGCGATCTGCGTTTACGCATCAGGTCATTCACTAAATCCGTCATGTGGGTGCCGGGGACCACCTGATTCTGTACCAGGAGTTCGCCTTTATCATTCCAAGTCATGTTAGGATTCTGTTTCATCCGTTGTAATACCAGGCCAGCTTGTTTCTTGAACGAGGCAGGTACACTCTTCAGCACTTCGTCTTCCACCCACTGTGGGGCTGTGGGGGCTACCCCTGGTAATGGCGGCTGTTGGAACGTTGCTGAGGTCGGCGGTCTGTCACGTGGTGGTGGTGGTGGTGGTGGTGGAGTAGAGAGGGTTTTGTATTGGTCCATGAACGTCATGTACCGTTGAAGCGTCTCATTGTACCGTTGTACTTTCTCACTGTCGCTTAGCCCCGGTCTCTGTAAGATCTGTTGCATCTCTCCATCGAGGGTGTTTATGGTCTTCACCGTAGGTGGCACAGGGTAGGGTGATTGGAGGTTTTGAAGCAACCGAGGTTCGACGAGGACAATTTTTTTTGTGTGGTTCATTGTCGGCCGAAGAGTCCACCCAATACTGGACCCAACACAGAAGCGGCCAACGGTGCTAAGATGGCCCCGAGAAAGCCGCCTTTCTGTAACACCTTTTTCTTTTGTGTTTGTGGCACCCGCTTATGGACTAGGGTTCGGAGACCTGTCTTATGCTTGGCCAACTTGGTCTTCTGAGCCGGAGTCAGTGGTACGTTGCCTTTTAACAGATTGTACCCGATCTCGCACAGACAGCGTACAAGGTCAGGGTCCGCACCGCGTACAATGGTTCGGACCAACTCGGGTGGGGCCGTCTTCAGTACACGGAGCGTGGGAGCGTGCTTCCGTACTCGCGCAGACATCATGTACAACTAATGCTAGAACCCACAACGCTGCTCTTTTTATCTACTTCAGAGACAAAAAATCAACCCTGCTGTGGTATTCATTCTTTTTATTATCCCCATCATCAAAACACACACACACCCCAGCTGGGGGAGCCACTGTGGGTGTGTTTACATTATTTTTGCAAGTACACGTGGTGGGTCTCTCCGGGAAAGATGCCGGTCCGTAGTCGAAGGTGGTCGGGGGTGGCTTGCTTGAGGTCGAAGAGCATATTCCCGTGCTGAGGGGTTGTGGCATCTTTAAAGGCTTCCAACGCAAACGGTGTGCGGCCGGGATATATCTGTCTGGCCAGGTGCAGCAGTTGAGTGGTATCTCGGGTTTTTGAAGACCACCAGGTAGTGGGCATTTAAGCTGATGTTCCGATGTTCTTTGTTTTTACTGAACAGATTCTGCACAATGTAGATGATGCTGAGCCGTCGATGATGGCTGCCTTTGGTAAAGAGTTGGGTCACCCGCGCATCCGTCTCCGCCATGAGATCATCCAGAACCACCAAGGTGTCGGGTTCCAAATCCGCCAGGTTAGGTAGGCCTTCCACAAACGTGATGTGGGGCATTGCTGCATACGCTTCCTGCCATTCTCCGTAACACCACACGACTCGGGCAATAGGTGGGGTGATCATGCTGTCGGCGTGTTGAAGGAGCTTCCGGACGAAGTGCGTTTTGCCGGAGCCCGTCGGTCCTGCGATGAGACACGTGAAGGGATGCTGCCACCGTGGGTCCATGGTTCGAGGTGTATCCGTTGTCGTGGTAACCCGCTCTTGTAAATTTCGTACGAGTGAACTGGAGTGGTGGTGGGTACAACGTCGGTCGTCGTTGTCTGTACACTGTCAGGGATGGTGCTGGGGGTGGGTACAACGTCGGTGGTCGTGGTTGTCGGTTCACTGTGAGGGATGAAATCCGGTGGGTCTTCAGACGTAGTGGGCGTACTTGGTGTAGGTGTGGAGCTCGACGTGGCTTGTACACGGGGTGTGGTGGTGGTGACTGGGCTCGATACGATTGGTGCTCTCTGTAGACCGGTTTCACTGGTGGCTGGTGTTCTCAGTTGGTTAAGTAACGTGCTGACATAGGCTACGTCGTAAAACACACCTCCGTACAACACACTCAGCAGGGTTAGCAATAGCACCCCAAAGACCACTTGCGCTTTGCGCGTTTTGGGAGACGCTGTGTTCAGAGGCAGCTGATGTTGGTCCATAGCACTGTGGTCGGACGTGGAATGAAGGAGGACGGCAGTGGTGTGTGGCTTTATAGTCGCTTCACCTGGTTGGCAGCGACCCAGGAATTGAAGGAACTGGGCCAACCTTGCCATTTGACGAAATGAAACAGTTTGCCACGTCGACGTTCCGTTTTCAAAATCTGCTCCACCGTGTAGTAGTCTTGCTTTGTTTTTACAACAGGCTGTAATTCCGTCTCGTAAAACGTCCCCAGCAACGTTTCCCCTTGAAGATCTTCCAGTTCATAGACTCGCCGCTGTCGGGGTAGGCGCCGTTTAATCAGGAAGTGCTCATCGCTCCAGTTGGGCAAGTAACTTTTCTCGAACTTGTCCTTGACTTTACTGATCCGTACAGGGTCCCCGACCTTGTACACCGCCTTCGTCGTTCGCTGCGATGGCCTGGGGTACAAGACACGCCGGACTTGGGCTTCATTGCGTTGGGTCACGGTAATGGGGGCTCTCTCTATACTTCGATGATAGGCTCGATTGTAACCCCTCACCAGTTTCGGGAGAACATCGATGTACCGCCTTGTATTCTTATAGGTGAAATATTTATACATACGGCCTTTGAATGTCCTGTTGAACCTTTCCACCACGGAAGCCTTGGTCTCGTTGTACACCTTCTGGGCTTTCAGAAACTGTTGGAACGGTCTGTTGAGGAATTCCGTGCCTTCGTCGGTTTGCAAATACAAAGGTTTGCGCCCGGTCTTGAAGATGTCTTTGAACGCCGCTATGAGATTCGCCCCCGTTTTCGTCCGGATGGGTACCACCCACGCATACTTGGATAGGATATCGATGCACGTCAAGATATACCGATTTCCATCGTTGTGTTTGGCAAAGGCGCTCATATCGACCAAATCCGCTTGCCACTGGGCATCTATTCCTCCCACGATGACGCGGTTCCGTAGAAAATGGCGACGGACAGATCGATGTAAGGTATAGGTGTCTTGTCTTCTTAACCAATCTCGGACTTGGGCACGTTGTATCCCCTGGGGTTTGGCCGCTCGATAGAGAGCCGACAATGCACTATAGGCCGCCGGACTGTCGGGACTGTAGTATAAGTTATCCAACACCTTCTCCCAGCGCTTCATGTTGACACAATGATGATGGACCCTGGCTCTATCGTTTATTTATAACGGGTATATCTTGGGCCGGAGTTTCTATCTGATTTTCTTCGTAGGCTTCCACAGTGGCCATGGTAAATGACCAGTCCAACTCGTCTGATGATCGCTTGATAAGCACTTCATCCACATCTACCACGGCATCTTCCAATGCAGACCATAGATCAGGGTGAAGGGTAAAATGCACTGTACCTCCATCTAGCCGAGCCAATTGAGCAAAGAAAGGGCCGCGTCGGATGTACACATCGTGACACAAGTGGATGAGATCGCCGTCCAGTTCACCAGACAACAACCGTTTGAATTTGGTCCAGCCCTCCCGGGACAGACGAATGTGAGCCGGGCACGATTGTGTAGGGTCCGCATCACAGATGTCTCCCACCTCCTCCATGATATCGACCGTATCCCCATACACGTGCAGGAAAACCTCGGGGGTCAAGCTGAAATACGCCAGTATTATATGCTCCGTCATGGTCAGTACGTGAATGGTACCAGATTTGACTGTCTCTCGTATTTATAGGGAGAACCCCGTGAGATCAAAAGGATCAGGTGGTGATATCACTGGGCTGGTTGAGTCTAGCCGGGTAATGAATGGCATCGTCGTCGTCGGGCTCATGTAGTTGTTCATGGGGTTCTGCCAGCGCGTCGTCCATAGCACGAGCCCACGCCAACTGGTCTGATGATCGCTCGTCCGGTGTAAACAGCTGGTCCACAATAGGCACCACTTTCTCCAAGGCTGTCCACGGATCGGGGACTAGGGTGAAGCCTCGCGTAGGGTCTTGGTAGCGGCCCAGGCGTAGGAAGAAGGTGGTACGGTATACGTAGATGGCATTGTCTATGTGGATGAGGTTTCCGTCGAGCTCGCCGCTCAACACCCGTTTAAATTTGGTCCAGCCGTCACGAGGTAGCGTCACCGTATTCGATACGGTCTCAGCGGGCGACCAGCAAACATCTCCACGGTCTTCCACGAGGGTGACTTTATCTTCATAGACGTGTAACCCCACCTGGAGTGTAAGGGGTAGGATGGCTCGTAGGACGGGTGACATGCCTGCTCCAATGTCGAACGGTGAATGACGCACACTCTGTCTGACCCTCGTATTTATAGTGTCAATACCACAGCGCCAGGCTCAATAGGGCACAGACTAGTGTGAGGCCAACCAGCCGGTGCTGGTTCCGGCGTGAGCGCTCCTGGTCCATAGCGCGAGCATCAAGGATGGCTGTCATAGTCCAGTAGTGGTGAGTGATGGCACACCTCTCCATCGAGTGCACTCTGTGGAGGACCGCTTCTGTGAACTCGTTGAGGATCTGGCGTCGCCCCTCGTTGTCGTCGCCATCTGCATACATGGACCGGACCACTGCTCGGTAACCCGTGAATGAATTCACCACGGTGGCATGCTGTAAAATGCGAGTCGCATAGGGCTGGATCTCCGCCATGGCTCTGCAACCGTAGAAATGAAGGTGTAGGATCCAGAGAGACGTGTTTTATAGACCAGATGTAGCTCTACGGGTGTAGTCCGTGATACGTACTATTCTGATGGGTTAGTCCAAAAAAGGGAGCAACAACAACAACACAGATTACAGGTCAATCCTTTTTATTATGCGTGAACATCATAGGAATGCATGTACTGACCTGTCTGTGGGCGTTTTCCCACAATGGCGGTCACCTTTCGCCATTAGCCGCCATTATCCGCCATTTCCCCACAATGGCGGCCACCTTCCGCCATTAGTTGCCATTATCCGCCATTTTCCAACAATGGCGGTCAGACAAGTCTGGATATGTCCAAAGGTCACGCTCCATTCACCCAAACCGGAAGTGACGTCATTTTTACATCCGGGCACTTCGCGTCTGAGCCTGCATTGAGGTATGTATGAGGGTCTTCATGCGCGCGCGCGCAATGCGGCTCAGTCGTACACCAACACACCAGTCTCGATCCTCGACTTGTGGTAGAGTGTGCTAAAAATAGATTACCAGCTAGCGTGCTATAAAAAGGGAAGCGGCCTGGCCGTTTCATCAGACACTCTGTCAACCATCAAGATGTTCACTTGCACAACTTGCCAGAAGCAGTTTACCCGCCCAGAAGATTTGCGACGCCACGAGGCCTCCACCCACAACGATGCACGGTATACTTGTATAACCTGCGCAGGGTCATTTAATCGGGAGGATCAGTTACTGCGCCACGAACGTTCAATTCATGGGCCACGCAAGCGTCCATGCGAGGATTGTGGTCAACGCTTCAAACGACGCAGTCAGTTGCTGCGACACCAACGGTTGATTCATGCCCCGGTACCAGGGCATGAGCGACAACTTCCTACTGAAGAGGAGCCGCGGAAGGTCAGACCCAGTGAAGATAAGCCCGGGGAGACGAACGCCACTGGTGATGCGATGAAGGACAGCCCGCCTATACCCACAGTTCAGAAGAGCCTGGATATCCAGCCGGACCCCAGCGTTACGGTTTCGAGTCATACGCCTGACAACATCGAACATTTTCTGGGCGATCTCTTACAGGACAACCATCCAGTGAGTGACATCGATCGGCGCCATTGGTCCATGACACGGCACTGTTTCCACCCTCATGGCCCTATTCAAGATATTTACAATTTTCCACTGACCAACCGCACCTGTCTACGCAGCTACGTGGAAAGCCATCTTCAAAGATCAAACTACGGCCTTTAAATTGAATGTCGCTTTCGGATACATCTTACGTCACAAAAAGACGGGCCAGCTACGGTATTCTTATCCCGGCAATAATATCTATGTGTCTGGCCAGCCGTTCGCCATCATTAACCGGAGGTCACTAGAGACGATGCTGGAGATACTGGACACCGTGGAACCCTTGAGATGGGCACATCGTCAACGCCCCAACATACAATGGGTGGTAGAGAGGGTAACCAATGTCACGTTTTTCCTGACCAAGCTGACCGACCACCGCCATCGGCTGAATGCATCACCCGCGCACTGATGAATACCATAACATGCCGCACATACTCTCTATGTCTACATGCTGATCGTTGAATTGAGCTCAGTAAACCCTTGTACCTAATGTGACGGTGCGTTAAATAATAAAACACGATGTTTGATATTTCAGTTTGTTTTGCTGTGAACATACTAAAACATACCCAGGGCGGTTCCCCCAGCCTGGGTGTGATGTAACATTGGGGATAATAAAATATATAAACATTGCTGAACTTGTTGTTATTCACGACAACCGCTATCCGATTGTATAATACTCCGTGCGCGCGCGCGCACTGCCGGTGATGACGCGCGCGCGCGCTGCGGCCGGGCCGGGGCGGGGCGGGGCGGGGCGGGGCGAGGCGGGGCGGGGCGGGAAAAGGTCCCGGCGGTTGACCATACGGACGTCTAAGGGGAAACATTTGAAAAACCCGGAAGTGACGTCACAACCCCCACGTGACCTGCGCAGCAGAATGGAAACGACACCCTAGTGTAACTCCCTCACCTAGGCTTCACATGGATACCTCACTCGATCCCATCGACCCACTAGGGGCCCACCTACACCCCAACACGGCTATTTGTATACTACGGCCAGACTGCGCATGCGCAGAATGCCGATAGTTCAACCCCACACCCAGCCCATCAGATGCCCTTTCACCTAGGCTTCACTTTGATACCTCACTCGACCCCATTGGACCACTCGTGGCTCCCCTAGACCCCAACACGTAGAGCGGGACCCATACAGGGTCCAGTTTTCGACACTAGGTGACCACATCCCGACAAAATGACCAGTTTTCGACACCGGATGTGCCGCCATCTTGAACATACGTGCCGCCATCTTGGATATGCCCCATAATGCACCGGGTCAAAATACTCGCTTCTGACTGGACGAGTGCTGTGTGACGGATTTGAAATACTCGTTTCTGATTGGACGAGAGCTCCGCATTGCGTCTGCGCATGCGCAGAATGATATTCCTACCGCACACCCAACCCATCAGATGCCCCTTCACCTAGGCTTCACATGGATACCTCATACAACTCCATCGGCCCATTGTGATAGCCCCCCTAGCTCCCAACACTGCTATTTTCACACCCTTGGGCCACCGCGTATGCGCAGAATGCCGATAGTTCAACCCCATATCCAGCCCATCAGATGCCCCTTCACGAATGCTTCACATGGATACCTCACTCGACCCCATTGGTCCATTACGGGCTCCCCTAGCTCCAACACGTCTATTTCCATAGCCTTGGGCCACCGCGCATGCGCAGATTGCCGATAGTTCAACCCCACACCCAGCCCATCAGATGCCCCTTCACATAAGCTTCACCTTGATACCTCACTCGACCCCATTGGACCATTAGGGACTCCCCTAGCTCTCAAAAAGGCTATTTTCATACCCTTCGGCCACCGCGCATGCGCAGAAGGCCGATATTTCAACCCCACACCCAGCCCATCAGATGCCCCTTCACATAAGCTTCACTTTGATACCTCACTCGACCCCATCGGACCATTTTATCTAGGGACTACTTTTTCTCCGCGGAAGCTTTTTCCCGAGACCGAATCACCGCCAAAACCGCGGCCAAACCGCATCACCGCGGAGGAATACATCCTGAATACATCCCCTCCAACAATTGGAACTCTCCTGGATTGGAGGTAGCTTTTGGTCCTTCTGCCGGAACTATACTGCACTTGACCTCTCCTCCCGCCTCGTTTCCGCCCCAAATGACCTCTACATCCGGGTGAAAACTGACTCCATTTACGCTAACGCTACTACTTGTGTTGGTGGTTGAAGGGAGACGCTTCTTTTGGTTTTAGTTAGATTTGTATTGAGGGTTTGTTTTTGTCTTAGTGTTGAGATATTTTGTGAACATGATAAACATGTATACGTTAGAGGGGATAGTTCTGTTGCAGTTTAGTAAACTGATGATTCGAAGTATCTAACGGTCAGTTTCAGAGTAGGGGCTGGTGATCAGCCATTTTTATCTCCGGTATTGAGGCGGGGTGATTCGGTGGTTGCCTAGGTTAAATACTGGCATAATATTGTTTAAAATCTGTAAATTTAGCTAATGCTATAAGTATCTGTCTGAAATAGAGCGAAATACTCCGTACCTGGATGGGGAAAGTAAAACCAACTGGCCAACTCGATTGTCGCCCCTTTGTTATCTGTGCGGGCCTCGAACTGCTCATTGTCCGGATCGTCCGACATGGCGCCCGATATTGTCAGGATGTGACACAGTAACCAGCCTAGTACCATTGCGATAGTAATCTAGAATAAAAACAAACGGAAGCTACAGTGTGTAGTGAGTGTTCTTGCAAATACTGTGCTATAGAATCTACCGTTTCAGTAATGTCAAATTATCCATATGTGTTGGGGTGTGTGCAGCTGATGTTGTCAGCTTTGGAAACTTGTTTTATGTTCATCGGTTACAAGTGTTGAGCGTTCTATCGTTAAGAGGATGGATACGCTTCTATTCTTAATGTAATTATAGATGTAATATTCCTAGATATATAAATAGGCGATCGTTATAAAAAAATTCTTACCGCAAAAGGGCGAAAAATTCGAGCTTTTGCAATATGCCAGCCTTGTTTTTTACTCCATGCCGGCACAGGAAGTCTTACATGACCCAGGTATGTTGAACAAATTAGGGCAATGAACATGGTGCTGAAATGCAAAACATATGAGAGCGTCAAATATTTATGTATATCAGTCGCGAGAATCAGAGTTCTAAACACATATATCCTAAAGGTACTCCTCTCTATGGTCTTCCTATTTTGGGGTTTGATGAAGTGGTTTATAAGAGCGGAGGCGGTATATTTCAATAGCACTGACCTAGCATGTGTTCATTTTGTTTTCTAGATTAATCCTACTTAGACCCTGGTGTTCGCAGTGTCCGGCAAACAAGATATTCAAGAAAACTCTTCACTCAATATCTGATGGTTCAATTGTTCCCAACGGCGTTAATCGGCAGTTAACTGTATGGTGGTGATGGCAGGGTTCACGAAAAACAAATACAGTATCACAAGTTAGCGTACTTACAACACCGTGATCCCCCAATGCATGACGGCAAATCCACGCAGAATTCTGACGATATCCAGAACAATCAAGGTCAAGGCTGGGGCTATGGTAAGCGGTCCAATAAAGCGTGCCACATATCCCACTACTCCAGTACAACCAAGAAGAGCGTGGATCGTAGACACAGCCATCAATGCTCCGGATACCTGTCAATGGGGAAATATTCGTGCTATTCCGATCAGCCGACCGAGGACCCTCGCTGATCAAAGCCCCTCACGGTCGATTGGTGACGAGTTTCAGTTTAACATACGATATTGTCTCAATACTTGAGCCCTCTCACTCAAAGAGGCCATAAGTCATCTAGTACTATCAAGAAGATACCACGTTTCTTCTTCAGACAGTCGACTTCCCTGGGAAATTTTGATTTTTCTTGCAATAAGGGTTAAATTAATGTTTTGTTTATACATCCACGTACAGTACTTGAAAAATTCACATATATGAAATGAACAAGTAAATGCTTAAACGGTTTGCCGTGGACGAGACCAGTATTACGAAATCGGACGAACAGTTATCTTTTTTAGCAGTTCTTGATTTTGGTTCACAATAATCAGAATAAAAACGTCAGATCTGATATTCGGTAACCCGACGTCGTCCATAATATGACGACCAAATTCGTAAGAAAATATTAGCATCTAACTCCAAACATGCATAAAATAGAGATGTATAATTCTAAAGCATTTGGCTGCTCTTTAGCATTTAAAGCATACCAAGATTTCTGCCAATTTTAGACGATATACTACCCTTTCTCACGTGGATATAGTTCAAACTGGACCTATTCCAAATACGATTTGGGTGGGGTGGATAGTTTAACGCACCGTCTGCTCCATAGAAAATGACTATAAATGAGAATTACTGGACTTCTGAATTTCAACACATTATTTTCTCCATTAACTGCTTTTAACTTAGTTTTGCGAGTCGAAAAGCTTTCACATGCGAAGCATTTCGCATGATTTTTGTCGTTCGCTGAGACTGTATTTGCGATAGCGTGACAATCGTGATAAATTTTGAATGGAACACGTGCTGAAATTGCAACATTAGGAGTATATGAAGGTCGTCTGGAGGCCTATTTAAGGGTAGATAACTCTTACTGGACATTTCCATGTAACGTCACTTCCGGTCAAGTGACGTCACATGGAAATGTCCAACAAGAGTTATCTGCCCTTAAATAGGTATCCAGATGTTCTTTCAAAGGGTCAGGTGGAGGTGGTCCACTATTGGTCCGATTGGGGCGTGGGAGGTGTCATAGACAGGTGTGGCGTGGAGCTGATGTCCATCTGCGCATGCGCGGACAGGGAATTTTAGATAATGGACATTGTGATGGCTGAATACCCGATAGGGTGGTCGATCCATATAGCCACGAAAAAATGTGGCCGCCTGAATACATTGATTGAGTTCCCTTTCTAAAGTCTGTCCATTTTAATTAGTCGCCTACATTGGAGCTTGTCAAAAATCAGTAGTTAACTCCGCATAAATTTTCTTTTTTGCAAGGTCTAGAACAAACTGAACTCTACAAAATGACTATCATTACTCCTTGATATCGATAATATATGGCGCTTGAAATAACTTTGTAATTCTCTCCATATAAAACTCCAGTACATTTGTTTCATGTACCGAGTCTCAATTGCATAGGGAGGCGTCATAATGTATTCACTCACTGGCTCAAAGGTCATTGATTCCGTATTAAGTAATAACAGGCGGTCCGTTGAAGTGTCGCTTATATACCACGCCCAGAGAAATTGCCGAATGATAAAACGCACACACCTCTATGACCGTACACGGCATTGTTGACCTTCGTGATAGTAAACATGAATACATTATGACGTCTCTTTATGTAATTGAGGCCCGGTGCATGAAACAACTGTACCGCAGTTTTATATGGAGAGAATCACAAAGTTATTTCAAGGCGTGATATATTATCGATATCAGGGAGGAATGGTGGTCATTTTGTAGAGTCCAGTTTGTTCTACATGCTGCAAAAAATAAAATTTATGCAAAGACATCTACTGATTTTTGACAAGCTCCAAAGTAGACGACTAATTCAAATGGACAAGGCTATAGTACACAGTGTTACCGTGAAGGCTGTATCAGGATTGCTTCGTCCTCAATATAATCAATATCTATAAATAGAACTGACGTAATGATCTAGAACAGGAGGGTTTTCCACGGGAATTCCCGGCGGAGCATGCCGTCATCGGAGACCAGTAAATCTCTACACGTTAGTATTATATAATAGCAAGGTACAATCGCTCGCGATAGGTAAAAACATCCGCGTATCCGTTTTTTTTGTACCATCGGTATAATAAAAATGGCGTCCGCTTGTCAAATACCTCGATACCCCGGTTGAGGACAAGGTTAAGATCGTAGGGCCATCTATACACTCTGGACGCAAGGAAGACAAGTCTCACCGGGAATCCCCATGGGCTTGGCCGCTGTCCCAATATCTCCCCGGATTCGAATATTTCTGAATAGGTACGAATCTGCTCTTGAGCTATTTCAATAGATAGATATTTATTCACCAATAATTATATACTAGCAATACAAAGACATAATTTCAGAAAACTTTGGCGGAAATAAAACCCCTGGAGGCTTGTTCTATCCCGAAAAATATACAAACAAACGATGGTACAGATACGGTAGGTGAAAGCTTTTAACACATACAATTATAGAAAAAAAAGAACAGGGCAAGTTAATGCACATAGGACGTAATACTATAAGGAGAAAAACAGGCTACATTTCCATGAGATAAGACTTGAGCTTAGATTTAAATAGCGAGGAAGAGAATATAGATCTGAACGGAGGGGGAAGTTTGTTCCATTCCCGTGGTCCTGCTACTCTCAAGGTATAGAAAGAAAAATTTGACTTATAGAAGGGTCTGTAAAGGTTAATTTGCTGGTTCCTTGTTTGATATCGATGTACTGCATAAAATGCAATGTTAACATGCCCGGACATGTCCGGCGATGTCACGTGCGGGTCAAAGATCACGTCCCTTGATTATTAGGCCTTCAGTTACTTCAATGTGAATCTCTGGGGAATGCATGTTTGGGGTAGGAGTATTGGGGTAGTCATTTTTTTGTTCTTGTGGATTTCAGTATGAGTTGGGCACCCAGTTTTCTCTGACTCACCATGTAGAAGACGATGGTAAGCGTCTCTTGGCCATTGGATGACTTTCGATGAAAATGTATCATTGCGCATGCGTAGAGCATAGGCAGAACGGGGTGGACGTTTTGAGTTTGAGTTGAATCACTATTGGACCGAATGGGTCATGGGAGTTGTCATGGTGAAGCAGTCTGACTGGATGGGTGTGGAGTGAAAGTAAAACTACGACGCGCATGCGCAGATAGGGAATTGTGGGAAAGGGCATCGGAATGGACGTTTTGGGGTAGAGATGGACCAATATTGGTCCGAATGGGTCGCGTGAGGTATCAGTTTGGAGCATTCATTGGGGAACATCCGACTGGATGGGTGTGGAGCGAAAGTAGGGCTATGGCGTACATGCGCAGGCAGGGAATTGTGGGGAAAGGGCATTGGAATAGTCGTTTTGGGATCGAGATGGCCCAATATTGGTCCGAATGGGTCGTATGGGGTTTCATGTTGAAGCATTCGTGGGGGAGCATCCGACTGGATGGGTTTGTAGTGGAAATACAGTTCATCTTTGGGAAAAGGGCATTGCAATGGACGTTTTTTTGTAGAGATGGTCCAATATTGGTCCTGATAGGTCGTGCGAGGTGTCATCTTGAAGCACTCGTGGAGGAGACTGGGATTGATATTCGCCTGTGCACTCGGTTAGTAGTACAGAAATGAGAGATTCGGAAGTGCAAAGAGCGCGTCTGCGGAGAGGTGGCCATGTTCCCTATGGCTACCTGGTAAAGTTACCTCAGCGTATGTGTGCAGGAGGAGGAGGAGGAGGAGGAGGAGGAGGAGGAGTGGGGTGAGTAAGTGGTCATACAAAGTCGTGTGTAAACCATTAGCCTCAGGCTGTATCCAAACATGAGTGGTATCCTATTGAATCTCTTTTCAGAGGCTGCTGAGAATCTATCTACTTATAGGAACAAATTAGCGACTCAAATAGTCAGCCTACGTCCCGTTGTGCATTAAGCTATTAATACTCATGCTGCAGCGATCGAGTACGCCGGACAAGATGACTTGCAACAAGCGTGCATCTAAATGCGCCCCTGCATCAAGAAAACAGACATGGCGATCTATGAACAGTATACCCTGCTACCGCATAAAATGAAAGGCGGTCCCACGCACAGGTCCATCATGAAGACCAAGCGTCACTTGGAAGAGTATATGGGGCTTCCACCCACCGAGACCCTGCAAAATGCGATCAAACAGCTGTTCCAGGACATGTTGCCGTTACAGTATCCTGGCCTGCCCGATGAAGATGAGAACAAACGGATCAGAGCGAACATGGAAATGGCGGCTTCTGATTTGACAAGAGCAGCCAAGAAAACATCTACCGAGCAAGAACGAATATGACAGCCCCAGCGCCAAACGGCGGCTTCTGATTGGACAAGAGTATACTTAATTGTAAACGTACCCACTGTGGCTCCCCCAGCTTCGGAATGATGTAACATTGGGGACAATAAACTACATGAAACCTTGTGAACGAGTTGATCTGTCTTTACCTCATCTGTCTGCATCATGGCGTCAAGGCGTTAAGATAAAGCGTAAAGGAGTGAAGATAGGCGCTGGTAGAGAGTATGTCTCTCTATACATGTACTCTTCCAAGTGATTGTTTATGTATACTATGATTGTCTTTTTGAATTTGGTACTAATACTGTTATGTGAAATATGGAATAGGTATTTGGATTATGGACGCGGATATTCTCTAATGGACGACGGCTGAATTATGAATGACGGACCAGGCGCTGATAATTAAGGCTTTGCGTGGGATTCTCCTTCTCTCGATGCAAGTACTGCAATGCATATAACCTTGAAGTGCCTGGAGCATAGTCAGCACCTCCGAAACTCTCCTTTCTCTACTACTCCTAATTACGCATGCGCACGCGTATCACCACCAGTACGATAAGAGATTCAATAGGATACCACTCATGTGTGGATACAGTCTGAGGCTTATGGATTACAAACTCCTTTAGATGGCCACTCACTGACTCAACCACTCACTCACTCACTCACTCACCCTCTCTCACCCAATTCCTTCTCCTCCTCCACTCCCTTCTTCTCCTCCTCTCCACACACACCTACACACATACGCTGATGTAACGCTACCAGGTAGCCAGAGCGAACATGGTCACCTCTCCCCAAAAGCGCTCCTTTGCTCTTCCGATTCTCCCCTTCCTCTACTACTATCACTCTCAGTCTGATTCTATTTTACGAGTGCTTCACGACGACACCTCACACGACCCATACGGATCAATATTGGATCATTTCTACATCAGAACGTCCATTCCAATGCCCTTCTTCCACTGGGCATGCGCAGATGGACAGTATTTCCACTACACACCCACCCAGTCGGATGCTTCCCTACGAATGCTTCAACATGACATCCCATACTACTCATTCGGACCGTCTCGACCCCAAAACGTTCATTCTAATGCCCTTTTCCCACAAGCCCTGCCTGCGCATGCGCGCCATGGCCCTACTTTCGCTCCACATCCATCCAGTCGGATTTTCCACCATGAGTACGCCAAACTGATACCACACGCGATCCATTCGGCCCAATATTGGTCCATCTCTACCCCAAAACTTCCATTCAAATTCCGTGACTGCGCATGCTCACCGCAGTCTTACTTTCACCCCACGTCCATCCAGTCTGATGACCCCCCACGAGCGCAATGAAAACTTTTCATATAAAGTTACCCAATGGCCACGAGTCCCCTGCCATCCTCTTCTACATGGTGACACAGAGAAAACAAGGTGCCACACTCCATAGTAAAATCCACAAGAAAAAAAAAATGACTACCCCAATACTCTTACCCCAAACATACATTCCCCAGGGATTCACATTGAAGTAACTGGAGGCCTAGTAATCAAAGGGTGTGACCTTTGACCCGGGCAATCAACATTTCAACATTGAAATAACTCAAGAGCAAATTCGTACCTATTCAGAAATATTCGAATCCGGAGAGATATTGGGTCAGCGGCCAAGCGCATTGGGATTCCCAGTCAGAGTTGTCTTCCTTGCGTCCAGAGTGTATATATGGCCTTACGATCTTTTCCGTCTCCTCATCCAGGGAATCGAAATATTTGACGAGTGAATGCCATTTCTATTATACCTGATGGTATAAAAAAAACCCGGACATGCACGGATGTTTTTGGCTTTTTGCGAGCGATTGTACCTTGCTATTATATAATAATAACGCGTCGGTGTATGTATCAATGCATGGACACCACGGAAGACAACATATTGAGATTTGCTGGTCCCCGATGACATCATGCTCCGCCGGGACATTGTTCGGGGAATCCCCGTGGAAAATCTCTGTTCTATTCATAGATGATTACGTCAGTTCTATTTATAGATCACCGGAATTGAGGACGAAACAATTCTAATACAGTCCTCACGGTAATACTGCGTACTATAATGGAGTCTCAATGTATTCAGGCGGCCACGTTTTTCATGGCCATACTGATCGACCACCCCCATCGTGTATTCAACCATCACAATGTCCTTTTCCCACAATTCCCTGTGTGCGCATGTGCGGGTGGACGCCAGTTCCACGCCACATCTGTCCAGTCGATGCTTCTCCACGAGTGCTTCACTATGACACCTCCCACGAGCCAATCGGACCAATAGTGGTCCACCTCGATCTGACCCTTTGAAAGGGCATCTGGATGCCTATTTACGGGCAGGTAACTCTTGCTCGACATTTCCATGTGACCTTACTTCCGGTTCCGATCAAGTGACCGGAAATGACCTTTGACCCCTGCGCACCATTGTTATCCGGTATTGCGCAGGAGTCAAAAGTCACTTCCGATCACGTCATCGGAACCGGAAGTGACGTCACATGGAAATGTTCAGCAGGAGTTATATGCCCTTAAATAGGGCTCCAGATGGCCTTTGTATAGTACTAACATTGTGTTAAACTGCAATGACGACAGCTGTCACTCATATAAACTCGCAGCTGTTCACACGACGCGGTATTCATCTTTTAAGGCAAAAGTTATGATGATATATGGGGTTGTTGGTTACTCAGAAACTCGAACGAAAGTTACGGGGAGTGTATGTGAGTGATTGAATCCAGGATTCAATCTGCAGAACTCTTGCATCGACTGGAAACGCGCGCGCTGCTCGAGGGCGAAGATAGCAAAACTGAAGACAACTCACTGGAGCTCGTACAGATCAACGCCGTACTCACAGTGAGATAATTAAATGAATCTTGTATTTTGTCCTTATCACGGATTTTTTATCCCATATGCGTCGACATAAACTTTTAATTTTTACGTTTATTCTTTATTTTAAAGAAAAAATATATGTTTGTTTTTCTCTCGTCTAACTGATAAGAAATTGGATGGCAAACGGAATTGCCTAAATGTTTCATGACTTCATGCGGCTTCGTCCTAAAACAACAGGAAATTCCGTTTAACCATCCATTATCCGAGCAGTTAGAGGAAGAAAAACCAACATTTATTTCTTAAACACATGGCAAGTCACCATGATGTCTGTCGTATTGGTATTGGTAATGGTGTATTTTCTAATGAATTTCCAAGTCGTTTTCTTTAGCATTGTATCAAAGCCACGCTTTTCTTACCTCTTGCATTTTGTAGTCCCAGCTGTAACCTTGAAACATACTTCCATCAGAGGAGTTTTGAGCATCTGTATCATTCGCTAAGAAATAAAGACTTCGTTAAACACCTTTGGAGTACTTGACCACGCATATAGTTATATAGTTATAGTGGCAAAGTTAAAACACAGTGACATGAGAAGTTGTGATTATCACCGCGACTGTGATAGAGTCGATTGTTTCGGAAACGCGGACAGAATTATCTTAGTTTATTACCTACATGTTACCCAAATGGTAATCTTCATTTTTTCTTGCTGTCTCAATAACGCGTTTTGTTACAATATTTTTATTATCCGAAGGTGCGATTTGTAGTTTACTGTATGTATGAACTTACCAATATAATGTTCGAGACATTTCCAGTCTGGGAGTGATGCCCTTGCAAGTATTGGGACGACAAACATGAGCGCTGGTCCCTGGAAAACAGGTAGCCTGTATTACAGGGAAAATGTTAGAAATATTTATGGTGCACTTGTATGGTGTAATAAAATGTGATATTGCCACATGGGTTTGTCATATTTACACATGAACTACACATATATTTAGTTCTTGTATCTTCATCCTCCTTCCTCCTCCTTTCTTCTTCCAGACTTTGTCAAAACTATAAGAAACTATCAGAAAGTATGAGATATTTAATGATTAAATTTCAAGGACTCGTCAGACATGAAGAAGTGCATATTGTGATAAGATGCATGGGAAACCTAATACCCTCCCAGAGATCCAATACCCTTGCGAAACGAGTGCAAAAGCAGTTTTACCAAAAAAATCTTTATAAATTTACAGGTATCAGTTGGAAGTACTTCAAAAACTCGCCCCGCAATACCTGGATTTATGAATCAGTGATAATGTGTGTAGAAAATGCAGTTTCGAGTGAACTAGTACATCTAAATACTGCAAAAATGTTCTTTGTGTTAAAATCTACAAAACTGTCTATTGTCAACTGAGTAGATGCCCCTTAACCATAGCCCTGCTCATCACCAAGAATTGCTTATTTGTTAGACCCTTAGCATTTTCACTTTAATTTCGAATTCATGTCTGTTCATAACATTGAACACTAATCCTATAGTTGTTCCTTGCAGCTATGTTTGCCTTCCCACTGAGATGATTTGACTTATTTGTAAAATACGGATCTGCTGGCAAATTCTGTTATATGCAAGAATAAATGAGAGAAAAACATTGAGTAAGAATGTTTGATTTACCGTACGCCTATTGCAGTTTGCAGGAGTGTCGTCAAGCCGGTCATGAATATGGACGTGCTCATTATTTTGGCCGTTACCATGTCCGATCCACAAATAGCCCTTGATGTCAATATGGAATTGGTGACGCATGCTGATATCTTAGAAACAACCGTCTTTATGAAATAGAGAACAAACGCGAAGTGTAAAGAGATGCTAACATTTTTTTGAACATATCATGCAGAATATATATATTTTTTGAGATATGAAAGAAAACAGGGGACCACCATGTTTTTCAATAGGAGAATAGAACGGATACATCTCCGCCCTTATGTCCAGGAGGTTTGGGAATGACAAATATTCTTGAGGATCGTTGTGAAGACGAATATCTTAGCAGCCTGGTTAACCATTGTAAAGTAATAATAGTAATAATAATGAACTTTATGTACTTTCTGTATCCCGTTTAGCTATAAGCCAATCTTCCAATGGGCCGAGCATATTCATACACCGATACATATGTCACAATCTGTTTTTTCGGTGTGGGAGGAAAGCCGGAGAACCCATAACGAAATCAACTAGGAGGGGCTGGGACCAGAAACCTCATCTCACATACAACTGAGTCGACGCCGTGTGGAATCGAACCCGGGCCGAATTGGTGACATTCCGAGATGTTATCCACTGAACTAACCGTACTCCCTGAAAAAAGTCCTGCCCTGCACGTTTAGTAACGTGCCTACCAAAGTATATTGAAAGACATAATGACAGATTCACCATACGCATAACCAGTTCCAATAAGTCAGTTTCTGATTCTGTAAGACAGACAGTGTGATTGAATTACATTTTGATTTCCATTTATGTGTAAGGATAGCATTTCAGTTGATGATCCCGTGAGCGATACCCAAATATTGTCAGAAATGTCATACCTGAAGAGCGAAAGGTATGGAAACTTTGAAAGGTGGGATATCCTCCACTCCGTACAGTAAGGCCCCTTGGTCCTTCTTCTCTTCCTCCGCGGTTCCCTTTGTGTCCTCTGTGACCATCAAGGGCTCTTTCGGAACCTCATCTTTGCTTTCTACCATTTCAATGATGTCGAATATACCTGTAACGAACACCATCAACACCGAATTATCTAATGTTATATCTGATATCGCTCACCCAAAGACGCATATAGTTGGCTGTGGCCATTCTCCCAACGTCAGAGTTTGTAACCTCCAAACCGTCGGTGAACAGATATATATATATAACAGGTGTATATGGTCATAAGGGATATACAATCTGGTGCCATGAGAATGACTGTGGCAAGCAATAAGGGGTTAGAGATTGCGTGTTGTTTATGTTAAACGATGGTCTTTACATCTCCATTATTTGAGCAAATACTCCGAAATATGTCAACAAAAGCTTCGGCCCTAACCATTTCATATCAAGCAATATCTCGAAAATTTATTTAACATGCAATTATGCATGCTCGGCAGTAGATATATTAGATATTCGAAGAGGTATTTAAATATCAATATCAATTAAATATAATTTCCATAATTTCAATAATCCGGTGCGACGTAAAACGAGGAATTATATTCCATGAAAATATTTCACCATCTGGATATGTAACATGTGCATGGAATATTTCAGCTTTCATGCATGTGGTTTCAAATTGGATTATATCTTTCCATAGTTGTTTCACAGGTTAATTTTCTAGGCACACTTGGGAAGATATAGAGCATTTGCCATGTAATTACAACACATATAAGGGAAGTGGGAAGAGGTGCCGACATACTGACAGAGTCACATGACTTCACAGTATAGTATTCTGGTTAACCTATTCTAATGCACATTCCAAGAATCTAACGATTCGTGATATGTGTTGTATCTCAGGTACGCTTTTATTGTACCTGTTCATGTGGCAACTTGGATGACATGACCACACGGCCCCTAGCACCGGCATAAGCGATATTAGATACAAATCTAGAGAGCTATGATAGAAATGCTCTGACAACTCGTATATTGGCAATTGGTGAGCTGTTTCGCTGTGACAACTCGTACACTGGGAATTGGCGAGCTGTATCGTCGTCAGATGAAAATGACGGCATTTAACACAAAAGACTAGTCTGTAAGGCCCGATGTCGACCCGGCATCAACTTTCCACAAATGCCAACATATATCAAAGACCAAGAGGTCTGTACAGGGGGCGGGCCTCGGGGACGAAACGTCCACCAGCAGAATCTCGGCATATCCAGGAAAAAATTACAACACATATAGGGAAGTGGAAAGAGGTGCCGACATACTGACAGAGCCACAGGACTTCACAGTATAGTCTTCTGGTTAACCTATTCTAATGCACATTCCAAGAATCTAACGATTCGTGATATGTGTTGTATCTCATGTAAAGTCGAATGTTAAATAATTATTTTAATTCTTAATAATTTTATAATTAATTAGCTAGGCCGGGAGCCAATGCGAGATAAGAGGTCGCCAAGAATTCGCTCTCATTTGAACCTCCAGCTGACCAATTTCTGAATTTCAAGATTATGGTATGTGAGTTAGCCTAAATGTAGTAAGCCGAAGATTCATCTGGGCATCTATAGCTTCAGCGATTTTGCAGCGAACGGTGCTCTAGGCCTATGAATCCATGTATTTGAAGATCCTCGTGGTGTTCATATGAACAGTCACAATCACAGCGTGAATGAGATAAATTCTACTCTAGATGACGACTTTGACGAAAATCATATGGATTAGGAATAATGATCAGTGATGCAGATTTGATATTTTTAGAGCGTCTTGTCGGCATCATTGAAAACTGTTGACCGCTTCTCTCTTTCAGGGAACTATTCTATTTTTATATATATTATATGATTTCTATTTTGCAGTTGGTGCCAATGAATTAGGTCTTCGGATTATGGACGCGGAAATTCTTCAATAGAAGAACGTTGAAAAGCGAATGACGGACTAGACGCTTGTATACTAATTTTCAAGATATACAGTGAGTGTAGGGGAAAATATAATCATCAGTGCAGAATTGGATGAATCAATATGATGTTAAATACAAAAAAAAACGCTCATGTTTGCGACTAGAGAATGAAAATAGTTCAAACAGTCTAGAAAAGTTTGGACTTCATCATAACTATATCTGTCCGGCAGAAGGAACAGCAGAAAAAACAGCAAAAAAACCACGAATCAACTTTCCAGAATCCTAGTGTCAAAGGATCGGGCATATTCAAACAGCACCCAAGAAAGTTAATGAAGAATTTGATTTTTTCCCCTAAATTTTTCGCATTTCGTTGCCTAAATATGCATGAAATAAATGTATTACTCGTGGAATATTATTTTTCTATCGCCAGAAATATTTGTAAAGGAAATGGTTAAAATCTTGAAAATCAGAATTATAATCAGCCAAAACTACCGTCCAAGAAAGTGACGATTTGATAAATGAGTTACAGTATTATAGACCAAATGGCAAGATCTATAAGAACATATAGCAGTAGTGAATCAAACGAAAGGTCATTAATAAGGTAGGTGAATAACTTGATGAAAATAGTAAAATAAAATCAGCTAAAATATATTGATTTATAGAAACTAACATCACAAAGTATGTCGGAGGCAAAAAGGTCAGTTGAGTGAAGAGTTGGATTGTTGACGCGAACATTCTTTAATGGACGACTGAATAATGAATGACCCACTATATCAGAAAAATCATATTTCAGAAACTAATTGGTTGAGCTTACTGCCTTCTCTTATTTGTGCATGTTCAACTACACATTGGTCAGATATGTAAGAGTGGAAAAAATTGACGACGTCAGTAGTATACAAAGAGTAAATTGAGGGAATGGCGCCTCACTGCGCATGCGCGAAAGTGAATTTGACCTGATAAATTTGCATATGACCTTTGTGACGTCACGCGTCAGCCAATCAGAAGCGAGTATTGATGTCACGTGGGGTGTGGTTGTATGGTGGTGGGAGGTGGGTGCAAGATGGCGGCCTGTGGTTGTATGGTGGTGGGAGGTGGGTGCAAGATGGCGGCCTGTGGTTGTATGGTGGTGGGAGGTGGGTGCAAGATGGCGGCCTGTGGTTGTATGGTGGTGGGAGGTGGGTGCAAGATGGCGGCCTGTGGTTGTATGGTGGTGGGAGGTGGGTGCAAGATGGCGGCGTGTGGTTGTATGGTGGTGGGAGGTGGGTGCAAGATGGCGGCGTGTGGTTGTATGGTGGTGGGAGGTGGGTGCAAGATGGCGGATTGTAGAAAAACGTATAAAAGGAGTCCATTTTTAAGGGTAGGGGTGTATTCATTACAGACAGACATGTTCAGACAGACATGTTCAGACAGACATGTTCAGACAGACATGTTCAGACAGAAATATTCATCCGCGGTCATGTCTGGCGGTGATTCGGTCGCGGGAAAAACCTTCCGCGGAGAAAAAGTAGTCCCTAGATAAAATGGTCCGATGGGGTCGAGTGAGGTATCCAAGTGAAGCTTAGGGGGAGGGGGCATCGGTTGGGCTGGGGGTGGGGTTGAACTATACCGTTTAGGTGTATTGATGATAATAAAATTTAAAGATCACATGTCCAACACATACTCACATAATGAAAGCAAGAATCGAACTTGCGACCCCTCGAGATGAAGGATACCCGTCCAGGTTTCATTTTTTTGAGGTGTACTGAAATGCTCTCTCTAATGTATGCCACGGTATCTATTTTTACATCTAGGTTGAAGATTTATATCGACACTGCTACACACTTTTCGAGATGTGTTTTCACTTTCGATGAAAGCACAAAACAGTCTAAAGTGAGTCTAAAAAAATTCACCTACGCTAATATTTTCTAGTGTTTTGTAGAATATAGATTCGCGTTCATTTCTATTTCGTCAAGAAAAAATGTTTTGTAGAATATAGATTCGCGTTCATTTCTATTTCGTGAAGAAAAAATTTTCATCTCGAAAATTGGCAGATTGAAATGTTCTCTCTCATTTTATTACACGGTATCTATTTTTACAGCTGTCAACTGTTATGGTTTGGTCACAATGTTGCCATTTTCTCCCCTATATTTAGCGTCCACAAAAAGAAGAGTATATTACAGCAATTATGTTCAAGAAAACACCCCGCCAGAAAATTGTCTTCAAATTGTCTGTTGTTGTGGGAGTATAAAAAAATCCTGGTCAACAGGGGCGCGTATATTTCGTGCGACGCTATGTTGCCAATGCATTGAAATTTGAATAGGTTGTCTGCATGGGTTTCAACGCAAGTATAGTACTAAAGTCTAGCTTACCTATATTCCATACTCCCGGACGTTTTATGCATATCTGGGGGCTGTTATCTAGGTTGAATATTTATATCGACACTGCTACACACTTTTCGAGATGTGTTTTCACTTTCGACGAAAGCACAAAACAGTCTAAAATGAGTCTAAAAAAATTCACCTACGCTAATATTTTCTAGTGTTTTGTAGAATATAGATTCGCGTTCATTTCTATTTCGTCAAGAAAAAATGTTTTGTAGAATATAGATTCGCGTTCATTTCTATTTCGTCAAGAAAAAATTTTCATCTCGAAAATTGGCAGATTGAAATGTTCTCTCTCATTTTATTACACGGTATCTATTTTTACAGCTGTCAACTGTTATGGTTTGGTCACAATGTTGCCATTTTCTCCCCTATATTTAGCGTCCACAAAAAGGAGAGTATATTACAGCAATTATGTTCAAGAAAACATCCCGCTAGAAAATTGTCTTCAAATTGTCTGTTGTTGTGGGAGTATAAAAAAATCCTGGTCAACAGGGGCGCGTATATTTCGTGCGACGCTATGTTGCCAATGCATTGAAATTTGAATAGGTTGTCTGCATGGGTTTCAACGCAAGTATAGTACTAAAGTCTAGCTTACCTGATAAAAGAGTTTAGTCCAGATGCATATCTGGGGCTGTTTTTTTCCTAGGTGGGTATAACACACCAAGAAGCCTTCATCACGATGCATTCGTATGCTAAAAAAATATGGGTATCACCACCAATCTCATTTCCATATATATTTTTTCGAAATTCACAGATATTTCCATTGGTAAATCCGGTGTTCAGTATACCACGTGGATGAAATGAACGCACATACATGCTCCCTGGTTTGGTGTCGACATCCCAGCGGTTTTCTGTTTCTTGGCTTGTCACGCATTTTTTCGAAATTCACAGATATTTCCATCGGTATAAAATCCGGCGCACACGAGAGATATCAGCTGAGCTAACGCCTTTTACGGCCTCAATTGCCTGTCAGCTCTCTTGTTGTTTCAGCGCACACGGTGAGCAAAAGTTTGAAGAAATTGATTTCAGTTCC